>JAKJXP020000090.1:78848-208309 GCA_022225965.2 Diatrype stigma
GCGGCAGCCCGCGCACCCGCGACCAGATCCACGGGCAGTTCTCGCGGTTCCTGAACAATGCGGCGGCGGCCAGGCAGCAGCAGCAGCAGAGAAGCAGCAATCGCAGTCGTAGCACATGTGGTGGTGGTGGTGGTGGTGGTGGTGGGTGGTTACGGTACGTATTTTGTGTGGGTGTGAGTATGAGTGTGAGTGAGTGTGTGAGTGAGTGAGCGAGTGGGTGTGTGTTCCAATGTGTATGTCATGTCTGTGTATAAGTCCATACGTATACGTCCATATGTGAAAGCGTGAGAGTGCGTATGTACGTAACCGGCCTAAGGAATTGCGCGTCACACAGATCTCGCTGCGCCAGTCGTTATTGTGTGACGCAACCTCGGCGGAAAAGCCAGAGTCGGGCCTGGCCAGGCTCTCATGCCTTATCTACAGTCCACCTAACTACATGTAGCCGCCTAGCCGCCTAGCGGCGAACCTTAGAGCTCCAGTCTTCCGGAGGGCCTGGGAGAAGGAGCGAGATACAGCCTTCCACTTTACTTTACACACGCTGGACACACCAATACATACACAGGTACACCAAAGCAGCATATGCCCATATGTATGCAGTGTATGAATGATGTATGTATGTATGGGTGCATGTGGATGGATGGATCCACGGGTGGATGATGGCAGCTGGGGACTCAGTCATTACCTACCTATGTAGGTATGTACCTACTACACATACCTACTAATGGAACCCCCAGTCATCAACCCCCGGCCATTAACTTTCCAGATACAGTCCCACTCTCCCGATCTCTGTGCATGAAGTACAGTGACGTCCGTCCGGCCTCTCTGTGTCGTCCAGGGGCTTGCAAGGTTCTCTTGGAGTCAACGGCAGCACAGGTAATCGTTAATATCGAGATGACTATTATACTGGACTCAACGACTTTAGCAACATGCACATGCGTCCTTTGACTCTGGTACATATGCAACAGAGCTCCACCTCGGAGGATATCCAAGAGCATTCGATCCAAGAGCCAGCGAGCCAGCAAGCGGGCGACCAACAGACCAGGCCGGCATGTCCACGTCCCGTATCCACACATCCAACATCCTCTAACCGGCCATAGTCCATGGTTCATGGCCCGTAGTCTACACCATATAGTCATAGTCCACAGTCCACAGTCCGCAGCCAAAGTATACCAGCCTAGGGCATGTACAGTACAGTACCACCGACCTCGAATTCTGGAGAATGGAGGGTTGATGATGGAATTGTCACTTCAGTTCGTCTCTCGACTAACGTTAGCCCCCTGGAATCCACCGGGCAGTGAATACCATGTTGTGGGCATGGGCGTACATCTGTGTATATATAACACCTGGACATCCCCCATAGCCATCCCCAGGGGGAAATCTTAATTCTCAGTTCTTCAAAAATTCCCATCCAACAAACAATCAACCTCTTTTCCAACAGCCCATTTGCTTTTCTATCGCGTGTCGAGTTCGATCCTTACCTCAGAATCTCTTCTTCCAGTGTCACAACTGCAACAAGATCACGAAACCTCTGAAAAACCACACATCACATCACATCACATAACTACCACATACCACGTACTACTCTCTGCCTCAACTTCCAACTCCTAGACCTGAATCTCAAGTTTGAATCTCAAATTTTACTCTCGTCATCCTAAATCATGTCTGGCCTCCTGCAAAAGTCCTCTCGACCGGCCTTCCACCGCGCACCCGGTAGCTTTGCCGAGGAGTTCACGAACGCTCGAACCGAACTAGACAGGAAGATCTTAGAAAGCAAAACAAGGGAAATCCCAACCCTGTCCATCTCGGAGAGTGCTCCATCCCTGAGTCCTACGGGTAGTGATACCTCATCGACTTCTGAGTCGGAAGCTGTATCTCCTATTAGCCCCCCTGTCGATGATAAGGGCGATGTTGTTGCGGATAGCTTTGCTTTCGCCTTCGATATCGATGGTGTCCTCGTCCGAGGTGGCCGTGCCATTCCCGAGGCCATCGAGGCCATGAGGGCGCTCAACGGCGAGAACAAATACGGAATTAAGATGTAAGATCCTAAATTTCAGGCCTGACCGGATTTTAGAAAGGTGCCATAGTACTAACGCTATCTATAGCCCGTACATTTTCTTGACCAACGGCGGCGGCAAGAGTGAGCAGGAGCGATGTGACGATCTCTCCCGTCAGCTCGAGACCGAAATTTCCCCGGCCCAGTTCATCTGCGGACATACCCCCATGTCCGAGATGGCGTCCAAGTACACCACCGTACTTGTCGTCGGAGGCGAGGGCGAGAAATGCCGCCAAGTCGCCGAGGGCTACGGCTTCAAGGACGTCGTCACCCCCGGCGACATCATCAAGGCGAACTCGGCCACCACTCCGTTCCGGAAACTCACAGATGAGGAGCACCGCAACTCCAAGGAGCGGGACTTCAGCAATGTCACCATCGAGGCCATCTTCGTCTTCGCCGACTCCCGCGACTGGGCCGGCGACCTGCAGATCATCATCGACCTGGCCATGTCCAAGGGCGGCCGGGTCGGCACGCTGTCGGAGACATTCGAGGAGGGGCCGCCGATCTTCTTCTCGCACAACGACGTGGTGTGGTCGGCCGCGCACGACAACGTGCGACTGGGCATGGGGGCGCTGCGCGGCATCGTCGAGTACACGTTCCGGGAGGTGACCAAGGGCAAGACTCTGGAGACGTACGCATTCGGCAAGCCGCAGGTGGGCACGTTTGAGTTCGCCACGCGTTTGCTGAAGCGGTGGCGCAAGATTGAGCACAAGCTCAATGCGCCGCCCGAGACGGTTTACTTCGTCGGCGACACCCCCGAGAGCGACATCCGCGGCACCAACCAGTTTAACGAGCGCCCCGAGACCGAGAACGATTGGTACAGCATTCTCGTCAAGACAGGAGTCTACCAGGACGGCACCGAGCCCGCCTACAAGCCCCGCGTCACCGTCGACAACGTTCTCGACGCCGTCAACCACGGCATCGAGCGCGAGATGCGCAGGCGCGCCGAGAGGCGTGCCGCCCAGGCCCAGCCGCTCCAGCAGCAACAGCAACAACAGCTGCCGCAGCAGGACAAGCTCAAGCTCGCCGACATGCCCAGACTCACGCTCAACGGCGAGGCGTCCCATGTCGAAGTCGTTGCCGCTGCCGCCTCATAATACAATCATTACCACAATTGCCGATCAATTAACTTCATTGCATTGCATCGCATACCAACAATTCCTCCAGTATTACTTGTTAACGCCACTATTACTACTGTCACTGCTCCTTACGATGATGCATATATGATCAACCAGCGCGTTCATTGTCCCTTCTTATTTCCCCTTCTTCCTTCTCATTAATCACTTACTACATTTATGATACCACGGCAATGCCACTATAGACATAGACCACCACAACCGATCTCATGCTATAGATGGAGGCGCATTCTTTCCCTTCTGCATCATATTGTTCTCCTTCTATTCGTCTCCCTGGTGGCATAACACTATCATCATGGTCTTTTATTATAAGGGACTACTATTATTACTACTACGACTACTTCGTCCTACTTCGCGACGTTTTGGATTTGATGATTCGATGGACATGAAAGCCGAGGGGTTTCTGGTTTCTTTTTGGCTGGGGTTGGTGAATATCGACGGAATCGCGTCATGTCAAAAACGGTGTTTGGGGAATCTTTCAATGGTTAAGGGTGGTGGATTTCAGAGACGATACGGACAACATAACAAGAACGCCCTTATTTCAGGAAGGGGTAGTTAGTCAATATTAAATGTTACCTGTGGACTTCAGTATTGATATATCCCTGTGCTCATCCTCTTCCCTACTTTACGTGCTACAATGACTCAAGATGGAAAATGCTTCGTACAATTATGACAGTCTTCCGTCTCAACAATTAGCCTTTCAGTAAGGATTGCATCACTGTAGATGAGATATGCTCGGTCGGCTAGACTTTTGCTTTCTTAACAATTGTATCTCCCTCCGGCTTAGTTGCCTGGTCTTCGTAAATGCGCTACACTTCTATTGAAAACCATCACGCACTGCCTTCATACTCTGTTAGTTTGCTTGCTTACTCACATCTTGCCAGCCCACCGCCATCAAGGGTGGATTTCCGATCAGCGATGCTGATATCATAGACCATAGTGCGTAATTGCGAACCCACAATGAACACTTCAGCAAACCCCGGCCCGCCCCCTTCCCATCTTGTTTTTTTTCTTCTGGGATAGGTAGTTATTCGTTCCATCATGATTCCAGACCGACGGACATGTTTCTCCTATGATGGCGGATCGTCCATCATACACACTTGGGTAAGGAGTTACCGGCCTCATTCCGTCCTTCCCCCTTTGCCTCTTTCCGCCTTTACCTCCTTCCGATCGATTGAATCGCACAACCGCCCGCCCGCCCGCCCTAGACTAACGGGCCGACTTATGTAGGTACCGGTAGTTATGTAGATAGGCAAGTATATATGGAGTAGATAGGTACTTGAGATATATATATGTTTGCATATATATCTATGACCTCACTGCAAATTGACAAACAACCCCCCATCGACCAGCAGCTGCGCGCCCGTCACGTAGCCGCTCAGCTCCTCGCAGGCGAGGAACACAGCGGGACCAGCCATATCGGCCGGCTCGCCGGTGCGGCCCAGCGGGATGCGGCCCTCCATGTACTCGCGCTTGGCGTCGTCGGCGAGGTCGGCGTCGTTCAGCTGCGTGCGGATGGTGCCGGGCAGCAGGGCGTTGCACCGGATGCCGCGCGCGCCCAGCGCCACCGCCGCGCTCTGCATCAGCGACAGCACCCCGGCCTTCGTCGGCGTGTAGTGCGTCTGCCGCCCGCCCCCCACCAGCGCCGAGATGCTCGACACCCCGATGATGGAGCCCCCGGGCGGCGACTGCCCCTCCGCCATCTGCCGCGCCGCCGCCTGCACCGCGTAGAAGGCCCCGTCGAGGTTCGTCCGCACCGTCTTGCTGAGCAGGTCGGGCGACAGCGTCAGGAAGTCGGCGAACTCGCACACCCCTGCGTTGCTGACGCAGATGTCGAGTCGGCCCGTGCTGTTGTGGAATTTCGGGTTGTGGATCGCGTGCTGCACGAGCGCTGGGCCCGTCGCTGGGTCCGTCACGTCGCCTGCGAGGTGGTCGAGCTGGCCGGCCGGCGATGATGGGTCTGCTGCTGCCCGGATCGCTTCGGCTTCGGCGAGGAGCGATTCGAGGTGCGGACGGTCGCGCGCTAGGTCTAGGTGGTTGATCACTACGTTGCACCCCTGCCGCACGAACTCGAGCGCGATGGCGCGGCCGATCCCCGTGCTGCCGCCGGTGATGATGGCGGTTTTGCCTTGGAGGAGGTTCTTTACTGGCATTGTGTTTTTGTGGATGTGGTGGTGTATGTGTAAAATGTGGGTAAGGTATGTAATGTGTGAGTAAGGTGAAGTAATTAAGTTATTGAAGAATCTGATGGCGGTGGCCGTATAGACGGAATCGGAACGGAGACCGTAGTCGTTGTCGTCGTCTTCGTCGTCGTCTGTCCGTCGTCGTCAAGTGTAAGTACTGTTCAGTGGTCGTCTTCGCTTGTTTGTTTATTGAACCAATCTCGGGGGCAAAGGGTCGGCCCTTCTTCACGATGTCTAGAGTGGAGGTGGGATGTTTGGTTTGGCGTTGAGGGGCAAGTCGGAACCCGGGTTAAAGATGGAGGGGTAACAGGGTTCATACAGTAGGGATCTAGTGGTATAGACCAGGGGCAGAGAGGGGCTGTCTATGCCTTAGGTAGGTACTTAGAGTATACCTAGGTAGTATATGCTGAACCTGCCAGTAGGAGCGCAATGTCATGAAAGTCACGATCCGGTGTATATAATAAACATATAAGCCAATAGTCGGAACGCCGGAGGTCCGTGGCTATTTGCACGTGTATTACATTCGAGTCAATTGAGTTTTCTCCCCTTCAATTTCAATTTGAATATAGATTTCGATGGGAATGCCTACCTCGGATGGAAAGGTATAACAATACACCGATACATATATCCACCACTACCTATTATCTCCTGAGACCCCTTTCACATGCGCCGAGTACGCGTTAGCATAGGATATCATGATATAGTATGATAGTATATTATAATATAGTAGAGGCCAAATATGTAGTATCTTCGGCAGAGCCAATTAAGCACAGCAACCCCCACATATATACCATTTTCATGATCGTGAATTGGAAAATGCCACTCCTGACGACTCCAACAAACGCGTTCCTTGGTGGGTTCAGGTAAGCGGGTTCCGTCATTGCCCCGCCACCCCGCGTCTCGGTATAATGTATAGCGAACTATGGCGGACTATGGTGAACGATTGCGAAACTCATTCACCCGTAAGGCCTAAAGCGAGTTCCGCTCCATGCGAGGGATTCCCATTGACAGGGACAAGGACAAGGACAAGGACAGGGGCAGGACAGGGACACAGGAACATCAGTCGATTGCGAAACCGTCGTGTGCGGAGAGTACGGGTACCGAGGTCGCTTCAAGGTCACTTTGATTATCAAACCTTGATGATGGCAACTGCATTGATCCTATCACAGTGGTCAGCATTCTCCGGTGTCACGGTCGTAATTGTCGTTGTAACACTATATGCTGAAAAGTCGTTGCCTCGTTGGAGATACTGGGTTATGAAAGCTGGTTGTAGGTGTTATAGCGTTGCACCGTGATAGCCTATAAACCCCCAATTCGGGTAGTGACCAGTATGCACCTATTACACACGCAGTTCTTCACATGATCTCGTGATGCCATGTCGAAAGAAGGGAGAGGAAAGGGTCTTGCGCATCAATGTTGGGGGGCGGGGGGCAGCGAACGGCGGCTATTCGGTATCAGGTTAAGTTAGCTCTAGATCGGTAGATCTGGTCCCGATTCACTTGAGCTTCCTCTGCCATTGCATGCCGTTCTTCTCCTTGCGGCGACGCTTTAGAGTACTGTAGCCTCTCGTCTCGTCTCGTACGATCCACTTCGCATCCCCGAGCTCCTTGCACCGTCACATAAGGGGGTTGGACCATCGCTCACTTGCGTTCCTGTAGGCCGAGCTTTGTAGACGATCCGAGTATTTATAACCTAGCTAGCTTGCTAGGAACTTACCAGGCCGTCTCTCCTTCATGATACACCGTTGAAAGACTATATATACATTCTCCGTCTCCGGGGCTTCGAGTATCGCGAGCACTTCCACGATGTCTACCGCCAGGGTGTTTCCTACTATCAAAGCCATCCGGTCTTTCGTGATCGGTGGTGTTGGTTCGGGTGGTGATTACCACAACGTCAAAGGCGGCCATTGGTTAGTTAAGTCCTCACTCAAGTCTTGGCTTTGCGCGCCGGGGACAAAGAAGCTTGGAAGCTAACACTGCTGGTCCTGTTATAGGTTGATCGATACGGACATCTCCACGCCGTGCTCGATCTGGGACCAATACAAGAAGTCCCGGACGAGCTGGGGCATCAACGTTCTCGGATCCTTCCTCGTCGAGATCGAGGCAACCGATGGCACGGTGGGGTTCGCGACGGGCTTCGGCGGGCCGCCGGGCTGCTGGCTCGTCCACCAGCACTTCGAGCGGTTCCTGATCGGCGCCGACCCCCGGAACACCAACCTGCTGTTCGAGCAGATGTACCGGGCCTCGATGTTCTACGGCCGCAAGGGCCTGCCGGTGGCCGTCATCTCCGTGATCGACCTGGCGCTGTGGGATCTGCTGGGCAAGCTGCGGAACGAGCCGGTGTACCGGCTGATCGGCGGCGCGGCCCGGGAGCGGCTGAACTTCTACTGCACGGGGCCGGAGCCCACGGCGGCCAAGGAGATGGGGTTCTGGGGCGCCAAGGTGCCGCTGCCGTACTGCCCGGCGGACGGACACGAGGGCCTGCGGAAGAACATCGCGTTCCTGCGCAAGCACCGCGAGGCGGTGGGGCCGGACTTCCCCATCATGGTGGACTGCTACATGAGCCTGAACGTGTCCTACACGATCGAGATCGCGGAGAAGACCAAGGACCTGGACATCAACTGGTGGGAGGAGTGCCTGTCGCCGGACGACACGGACGGGTTCGAGCAGATCAAGCGCGCGCACCCGACGCTCAAGTTCACGACGGGCGAGCACGAGTACTCGCGCTACGGGTTCCGCAAGCTGGTCGAGGGCCGCAACCTCGACATCATCCAGCCGGACGTCATGTGGCTGGGCGGGCTGACGGAGCTGCTCAAGGTGTCGGCGCTGGCGGCCGCGTACGACATCCCCGTGGTGCCGCACGCCAGCGGGCCCTACAGCTACCACTTCGTCATCTCGCAGCCCAACACGCCCTTCCAGGAGTACCTGGCCAACTCGCCCGACGGCAAGAGCGTCCTGCCCGTCTTCGGCGACCTCTTCCTCGACGAGCCCATCCCCACCAAGGGCTACCTGACCACCGCCGACCTCGACAAGCCCGGCTTCGGCCTCACCCTGAACCCGGCCGCCCGGGCCAAGCTGATCCCCTCCGCCTACCTGCTGACCCCGCCGCCCGTTAATGGTCTGAAGCCCGCCGAGCCCGCGGCGGAAGAGGAAGCTGCCAAGTAAAATCGAGCTCGGCTCGGCTCAGTGCGACGAGGAGTGGCTGGTTATATATCTCGATTGGGATTAGGTAGGATGGATGGATGGGTACTGGATAGATGACACGCACACACATACAACGCAAACACACAACACGACACGAACGTCTAGGAGGTTACCGAGCAAACTAATCCAAGGAAGGGGTCCAGTTCATATGTATCATCACCGTTGTCACACACGCACGCACACACACACGCACACACTGATGAACACCGAGCCCATGAGCTGGCTATAGCATGGCGGATAGCGGGTTTACGCAATTAGGGGTTGGATTTGAGCCTGCGTTCACGCGTTGCCCCTGTTACAGTCAGCAGCAAGGTTGCGTTCAGAATGCGGCTTCCTACGTGCGCATCATTTTCATCAAACACCAGGATTTGAATATATATAGAGAGAAGGCGAGAGACAGAGCCGCTCGATCTATAGCAGCCCTGAGCTAATTAGCACTACGATCTACATGCATATGGGCTATGGTTACACGGTCAGTTGTTTGGATATATTAGCCGAACTATTGGAATATTGGAAAGAAATACGACAAAAAATATCCGAGTCCCAGGTACCCCTGACAGTCGCATGCGATAGATAATATTGGTAATATATCGAACCCGAGTCTACGTACGTAGGTGTCGAGTTGAAATGTCCAGCATAGGTAGCATTGATCTCCTTGTCCTGATATGTTGATTCCGAGGAAGCGGCATATTCATCCTGATATAGCTTTCGATAATTGTCGTAGCGAGACAGGTGAATGCGACCATGTGAGTGACCATGTGATGGTGTGGCTCTGTGCGTATCATACCTGACTACCTGAACCCCGGATGCCAGACACCTGAATACCTACAAGGGATATTTCTTATTTTACGGGGTTCTGGCCCCTGGGTCTCCTAGAGTCCCAGTTAGTCCGTTGTTCGTGCTATCCTCCCCCTTCTCCGCATTACTGGGGGCTGCTGGGGGTATAGCCACTAATTTCCCCGCACTTGGCTTAGGGATCACCTCATTTGTCCACACTTGCGGTCGGTACCACAGAATATCATAAGATGGCTTGCTATAACTTAGCTCCAACTTAGGAGTAATTGTCGGTTGAATCGGATGGAACCTGCCTGCTTCCTAGGTGTGTATGTGTGATGTGTGTGTGTATGTAGATAGCCTATATACTACCTACTTAGTAGGTATGTAGATCGATACGCAGAACTCAGGTAGATAGAGAGGCCCATTGGCGACAGCATCGAGGGTTAAACTCGTAACCCGTAATCCGTAACCCATGAACACCCACCCTAAAACCCCAGATCTGCAGCCCCAAAATTATAACTGACTAGGTAGATAGGTACCTACTTACATAAGGTATCGGGCGGGTGTCGGAGCAGCGGAGTCAGGCCCGGCCCCCAGTCCCAAGTCCAGTCAAGTGGGATTTTTCAGCCCGCCCAGTGGCCACCGAAGTTCTCCAATTGCTCAGCTCTAGGCTAGAAAGAGTAGAGTTTTCGTGCACTAAACCGGTGACCGGGTCGCTAACAACTGGAACCTAAGGCTACTTACTACCTACTTGGTATGAGTCTCCATGGTGTATGCAGACAACTTGGACAACACAACTTGGGAAGGCAAAGGCCAGGCAAGTAAGGTAAAGGTCAACAAGAGCGACCGGATATACTTCCATATTCTCTTCTGGTTCTCCATTGGTCTAGCTTTCTAGCTATAGCTTTCTGGTCTCTGGTGTCTGGTTTCCTGATTTTTAAACTGGCCTCTCAACCCTCGTTCGATTTTTGTGAGGGAAGCTTCCACTGTCTGCATTTGCACCTGTGCCTGCGCCTGCACCTGCACCTGCACTGCACTGCACCTGAACCTGCACCTGCACTGCATCTGGATTTATGGGATGAAAAGACAAAAAAGCACCTGCAATATCCCCATCCCCATCCCCGACCCCATCCCCATCTCCATCTCCATCTCCATCTCCGTATCTGCCCCAGGTAGCTCTGGCGGCCCACAAATTGATTGATTCCGGCTGTGCCCCAAGTGAAAAAGGATAGACCGCGCTCATCCCCCTTCTACTCAACATTACCCCGAGGTTTCCCTTGAGCTCCAGTGCTGGCTGCGAACTCTCTTGCCATGCCCCCGGAACTACGACCCCGAGCACTCGAGGCGCACACCCACCGCTGCGACAATTGACACCGAGGCCGAACCCAATTAGCGACAGGAGTCGCACGCAGTCGGTCTCAGCTTGCCTGCGTGCCCGTGCCTGTGCCCGTGTCTGTGCCTGTGCCTGCGTCTGCGTTGGCCTGCGCGCCTCCCTGCGTGCTGCTAGTCGGGTTAGGTGTCGACTAAGTTAGTCTGGGCGAGTGAGTTCCTGTTCTGGCCTTTGGCCTGCTGCCCTCCCGCTTGCTTGCTTGCCCATAATGCAGCAGGCGGTCCAGCTTCAGAACGGCCCACTGCATCACCATCACCGAGGAGCCTCGCCGGGTAATAGTAAGCCGGAACCCGACAGCGATGATGGCGGTACCCGGCATAACCTAAGCGAGGACGAGCTCGATAACGAGGACGACCATGACGATGGCCTTAGCGCCTCACGGAATGGCAAGCGGAAGAGGCCGATCTCTGTCTCGTAAGTAGACCGATCATTGTCTTGCCTTTGCTTCATGCTGTTTCTCTATCGGCAATCCACCCTCAATACTCGTCTCTACTTCCCATTTCCGGGAGGGACGATCTGAATGCAAGGCCCTGTCAATGACCGGGCGAATCGAAGTGGCCCGAAGTGATCGCTTGCTTTATGTCCTGTCATTCTTCATCTCCTTTTCGAGGTTATCATATATTACATTTTTCATCTCACTTGTTTGTTCTGGCAAGGATGGTATATATGAAATATATTTCACTACAGTATAGGCACTGTATCCGTCTGTAAATGAGAGAAAATGTCTTCATCATCGTCTTCTCCCCTCACTTCGGCGCCGTCGCCACTCTCCCCGTCTCCGCCTCCACCTCCGCATTCGCCTACCCCAAAGTGCCCAAAGTTGGACCCAGAAAGCTCCACTGCCCCCTTGGCCCATATTAAGAAACGGAGTGCTAACATCAACCCGATCCCAAGATGTGAATGCTGCAAGCAACGCAAGGTTTGTAAAGCCCCAAGCACCGACTTCACATTGGATGGGAATCCCCTCACTCGTCCAAACGCTGTTCTGTGTTCTACTTCCACCATCCAGCTACATCTCGGCTTCGACTACCAGCAGCTAAACCATGAACAGGTGAAATGTGATCGTGGTCAACCATCATGTGGATGGTGCAAGCGCAATTCCGTCTTCTGCGAATATCGCGAGCGGAAGAAGCCCGGTCTAAGGGCTGGTTATGGCAAGGAACTCGAGCATCGACTGGACAAGTTGGAGGAGATACTCAAGACTCATTCCGAGATTCTTCAGAGTTCCTTCATCCACCATCCTGTAGCTCATCCTTCGGCTCCCAGTGTACGCAATAGTAATCCCAGCCTTCCTAGCGATCATGGTACCCCGCGGGAGCCTGTATCGCTGTATCGACAGGCCGAGCCCATTAGAACCCCCCAAGCTGAGACAGCCTTGTTCCTACAGAAGCCTTCGTCATTTCCGCCCACCTCGCAGGCTCTAGAGTTTGGTATGCACCATCCTCAAACGCCATCCATTCACTCAATGCACGATGGCTTCCAGCCTCAGATGCCCATGTCCGGGATATCCCCCCCTAACCAGCTACCGTCATTGCAACCATCTACAGCTACCCAGGAATACTATGGGACATCACAGCACCAGCCTATGCCATCACCGGGTCTGAGCATTGCTCAGAGTCAGACCCAGATATCCTCAGATCATGACCTCCCCCCTTATGATCTGCTGTACGCCCTGGCGGATCTCTACTTCAAACACATAAATACCTGGTGCCCCATACTGCACAGGAAAACCACTCTAGATTCGCTGTTTGGACCCTCCACATTAGATGAGACTGACAGGATATTACTACACGCTATCGTGGCTACTACCTTGAGATACTCTACGGATCCTAGACTTACCGAGGAGAGGAGGCGGCATTACCACAGCATCTCGAAGCAGAAAGTACTGCTATATGGCATGGAGAATTCATCCGTCAAATCTCTCCAAGCGATGGTGATATTGGCGTTAGATCTATGTGGCGATAGCAATGGGCCGCCCGGCTGGAACATCATGGCTCTCATCACAAGGTCTGTGGTGCAGCTCGGCCTAGCGGTCGAGAGCAATTCCTTCTCCGTCTCTCCTAATTATACTTCCATATATACCCTAAGAGCGATGATATTACCGGAGCCAAGAGATTTTATTGAAGAAGAGTCGAGGCGCCGACTATTCTGGATGATCTATCTCCTCGATCGGTACGCTACGCTAGCTACGGCTTTCGAGTTTGCCCTGGACGACAAGGAAGTCGACCGGACCCTGCCCTGTCGCGATGACCTCTGGATCAAGAACCAAAAGGTAGAGACCCGGTGGTTTCTTCACGCCAACGGCTATCACTCTGATCTTCCGGACCACGACGTGAACAAACCCGAGAACCTCGGTGCTTTCTCGTATTACATTGAGATCCTCGGCATCCTCTCCAAGATCCACAAGTTCCTCAAGCAACCCGTGGATATCAGTGCGCTCAGCGATGTCGAGCAGTGGCAGATGCGGTACAAGGAGCTCGACAACCTCCTGACAAGCTGGAAGTTCGGCCTCCCTGGCGAGTACGGCAACATGGCGAAGCTGTTCCAGCCCGGGTCCAGCAAGGCCCTGAACAGCGCCTGGGTCATGCTGCACGCGACGTACCACACCGCCGTGATCCGGCTGCATTCGTCAGCAGCGTACCCGACAACCCGCTCGCCGATCTTCACGCCGTCTTACAGCGCGAGCCAGCGCTGCCACGGCGCCGTGGAGAACATCGCGGCGCTCGGCGAGTTCGTGGTGCAGAACGGCCTCTTGAACAAGCTGGGCCCGCCCTTCGCCTTCACGCTCTGGGTGTCGGCGCGCCTCCTGCTCGTGCACGGCTCGACCGTCGAGCACAAGCTGTCCCCGCAGATCGGCTTCCTCGTCGACACCCTGCGCGCTATGGGCCGCTACTGGCCCGTCGCTGCCCGCTACTGCGAGCTGCTGCAGCGCGTGCTCGATGAGCACAGCGACAGCGAGCGCGCCCCCGTCCTGGGGCCCGCCGGCGAGCGCGTCACCCCATCTTCGGTGCGCATCCTTGCCGATATGCGCCGCACCGCCTTCGACCTCGATTTCCTGATCAGCCGCCAGCCGCGCCACCTCGCCGGCGGCCCGAGCCGCGTCCCGAGCGTCACGCCGGCGCGCACGCCGGCGCCCAATGAGCTCGAGTACCTCGATGTCTTCGACTTCTTCAACGTGCCGCGACTGCCGTTTAGTAATGCGAATACTAATAACAACGACCTCAACTCTTCCTCGGCGGCAACAGCAGTGCCGCCGCCGCCGCCACATTCGCATCAAGAGACGAACCAGAACAACAATAACACAAATACGAACAATGCCAATAGCAGCAACAGCAACGGTAACGGTAACAACAATGATGGGAGCCCGGATGGCGCCACGAATGGAAATGATGCTGGTGGACATGATAATGCTGCTGCTGCTGCTTCTGCTGGGGTGTCCAATGGGGTGGCGAACGAGTTCAACATCACGAACTTCATGGTTGATGCGAATTCCGACTGGCTTTTCAAGCCGACTGCTTGATCGTATCATGGTATGAGTAAATGAGTGGGTGGGTGAGGGAAGGAGGGAGTGAGACTGTCAGACCAGAGAGGGCAATGAGGGTTGTGTGGCTGACTACTTGTGTGCATCTGTGGTCACTATGTAGATTGCTTGCCCCTATATTAGTACTATTATGTAGTTAGTTAGATCTTGATTTGGATTGGATTGGGTGCACATATCATTGCGTGTATATGATAGGATAGCATGGAGGATGGTTTCAAGGTTTTCTCTGATGTCCGCACTAGCAGACAGGCTGGCAGGCAGACGTATAGTTCCATGTGTATCAGCCAAGGGTTGACGAGTATAACCCCAACCTTATATACTATGATCCGGCGCAAATTGAAGATATACCGAAGAGCACACAACTGGTGCGGTCGGTTGTTTGTCTCGCTTTTGTGAAACGACATAACCGTGTATGGTTTTCAACCCCCTCTCCGCGCGGTTGGTTTTTATACTAGACACAGGTACATGGCCTCAGTCCTTTGCTAGGTACGCCGTCCGTCACGTCATTGACGAGGCATTGCTACGGCCAGCGACAGTTAGCGTATGATAGGGGAGTCAGGGAGACATCGACCACCCGTTGACCTATTATGCATGGATTACGCAAAGGTGGTGAGTGAGTATCTTGCTGCTGCCACCAGCCCAGTCAAAGTCATCCATCGGATTTCAACTCTACCTCTATGCTCTTATTTACGTTTTATTATAGATAGTTATGTGAAGGCTTGGTTGGTTGGTAATTGATACCGGTATTTCCATCCCTACTTAGGTAAGTACCTATTTAGCTAGCCCTTGAGCCCCTTTATCCCCTCTCTCACACGGTTTGCTGCCGCCCGAGTTCTTCGACTAACCTACCCCTAACTCTACCCCTTGCGTCTCTTTCCACGAATCGACTTACTTGCTTGTTGTAAGCACTCCACATCGATAGCAACTACCTAGTTATTTAGCCAACCCTCTCATACTCGTTTGACGGATTTGCTGAACTTCCTCTCCCCCTCCCTCATCCCCTCATTCGCAAAAAACCCCTCCCTCCCTCACTCCCTCCAAGCATACCCGCCCCACCGACACGCCGCCACCCACCTCGCCCTCTCGACCGCCTCCCCCCTCCTCCCCCTCTGCGCCAGCGCCTCCTCGACGCTGCAGCTCCCCGCCTCGGCAAACCCGGCCACCTCCTCGCGGTCGACCCGCAGCCACCCCTTCCAGCCGGACGTCACCAGCATTTCCCCTCCTCCCGGTCCGGGTCCAGGGCCAAGGCCGACATCGCCGCCGCCGACGACGACAGTCCCCCACCACTCGCGGTCGCGGCTCGGGTGCCGCGGCGCCGGCGCGTACAGCATCCACTCCCGGGCGGCGGCGAGGGCGGCGCGCAGGCCTCCTCCTCGGCTGTCGCCTTCGGTTGTTGTCGTTGCCGTCCTGGGCGGGCGGAGGATGTGCACGTGGCGGAGGTCGCTGGGGGTCGCTGGGTAGCTGGGGTTAGTGGTGGTGGTAATGGTGGGAGAAGAAGGGGAAGAGGAGAGCAGGAGCCGCGTCACGTCGAACCGCCACTCCGGGTCGATGACGACGACGGCGTAGAGGTGCGGCGCCGCGATCAGCGTGGAGACGAGGTGGTATAGGAGGGGGAGGTAGCGGCCTGTGATGGAGAGGACGGGGGTCTGCTGGTGCTGTTGCTGTTGCGCCGTTGATGATGATGCTGTTGTTGTGGCTTTCTGGTGGCGGACTACGAGATCCCGGAGGCCGGGTGGGAGGGCGAGGAGTTTGGGGTGGATTGTGCTGTTACTACTGCTATTGCCGGCGTGGGCCGATGAAGAATGGTCGTCTGTTACGGTTTCTGACGTTGAGAGATTGGCTTGCTGTTGTTGCTGCTGCTGCTGCTGTTGAAGAGAGGCGAGGAGCTGTTGGTCATACGTGTTTGATCATAGGGTTTGGTCTGTTAGCTACAACTTTTACTTTTTCTACTGCCTGCATGAGAGCTACTGTGAAGAGAAGATGAAAATAGCACACGTGGGGATGCATATAGGGGTAAAGTGAGTGAGCGAATGAGTACTTAGGAGCCCAAGGTAGGTCAAATATGTATCGAGTGATGACGGCGATAAGATAAGAACGCCGGATGTGCGAGGGCGTGAAGTAATGAAGTTTGTGTTTTGGGGATTCGGAAGTAGCTTCAACTTCTTCCCTCATTCATCTATACGCCAGAGTTCATACATGAGAGAAAAATAAAAAAGGGGCGGGGAAACTTCGAAGCAAATAGCAACTTACCATCTCCAAGCTCTCCTCCTCGACCTCAGCCAGCAGCCCGGCGCCGACGTGCTTGGCAATTCCGGGGTCCATCCCTTCCTTCCGCTCAACTCAGTTGCAGCTCAGTTCAATCTCATCAATCTTGTCGGGACGGACGCAAAACTTTTTATAAACCCCGAAATTGTATCCAGTTATCAAAAACCCGACTCGACGAGAAGGAGGAAAAAGAAGAAATGGCTCCGCCCTGCCGCGTCTTCCCGGCCTCCGACCTGCCGCACGAGATCCAATTCGACCAGGGCAAGCGGCGCAAGGCGGCGATAGACGAAAGCAACAGCGGGAGCGGGGGTAGGAGCAACAGCAGGAAGATCGATCTCTCGGCGTGCGCCCTCTTCTCGATGACGCAGTACGACTGCCAGATCGACCGGCCGGAGCTCAGCGACAGCCCCGTGCGGTGCTGGCCCGTGCAGCGGTGGTTCCGGAGGTGAGTTGAGCTGAGCTGATTGAATTTGGGGCTCTTGCCTTGCCTTGCCTTGCCTTGCCTTGCGATAAAGAAATAGAAGAAGATGGGATGAAATGCTGATTGATTGATTGATGGCTTTCCCGGGCTTTTTATTTATATTTATTTAGGTGTCAGGATCGAAAGGGCAGCTTCATGGTCGAGACTACGAAGTGGGAAGGCACCCAGCAGCAGCAGCAGCGTAACGACGGCAGCTCGCAAGCACAGACGCAGACGCAGACGCAGACGATGCGGCCTGTTGCTGGTGCTACTTCCGGTGCTGGAACGGCGACGGCGGCGGCGGCATCGGCGTTTGCGGGTCCGGTTACTACGAGCGGGGGTAAGACGGGGGAGAATTGGGTCAACGAATGGCAGGCTCAAGGCTGAAGGAGCTCTTTCGCTGGTGATGGAGATGGTGATTAAGGGGCGGCCATTCGAAAACAAAATTCCCGAAATTGCGTAATTGTAATAAGAGTATGAGGCCTGAGGTCTCAACATTGAAGTCTGGTGGATATGAAGTAGGCATGTATGTATATAACTGAGTATGGGGTATATACACCTATTGGTAACCGTTTGAGGTCTCGAACAATATTCAACGGCCTTATTGAAATAGATCAACATATTTCTCTGGGCATACCAAATATTCATTACACACTCTAGAGTTCTGCATTCCTAGGTCGGTTGAAGCAATAACCATGACATACAACTTGCTCCCCCAATACCAACGATATTGCTATTCTGCGGGCGTGCTACATCATAGCAATTTAGAAGCCCACTTCACTGGTTTCAATAACTTGTTATTACTATAGGTCAGAAAAGGCTCAATACGTAGGGAAAAGATGACGTTTAGTCGTAGCTGAATAATAGGCCGGGGGCGATTCTCACGTTCTCAGGCCAGGCACTCGGAATGACATCCAAGATGAACGTCCCGCCTAACGACTCTGTACCGGCTGAAGCTTGGGTAGGTTTTCCTGGACTAGTGAGAGTATACTGGCTGTCCTGAATTGCGAGGCCACATCGGTCGTGAGCTAACTGCTATATCCGATACAGCGAAGTAATAAAACACTTCGGTCGAAACCATCACTTTTGCAATGAACGTCAAACTGCAGTACGCTGGGCACGAGTATAATAAAGCGAAGGTCTGGATTGCCGGGTGTGTATACTACCGTTAGCACATCCTCGGAACAGCCTTCTCAAGCATGCCCAGCGTGTTCGTCTATCGCGCGCCTCCTTGCAACTCCTGAAGGATATATGTGATCTTGCCGTCTGGGATCCAACGCTTCCTCTTCTTCCAGCCACGACTTCTCCTTAGCTCAGACGACCTTTTCCCGCGTTCCCTCCGGTTGCGCATCATCTCTCCGTCTCTAAGCGCCCGTCTTCTGTGCCCGGTCGGCCTCGAGTTGTCTGTAGAAGTTGTCTCGCGCGTGGGTGCGGGGCATGTGGTATCCGTACCTTTCGGTCAGTGTTAGAATTCGCAATCATGTACGGCAAGTAGGACAATCGTTCGGTTCAACAAGAGAAATCCGATTCAGCGGAATGTTTCGTACCAGTACCCGCTGCCCATGGTGACTCCCAGTCCTGTGTGTCATAATTAGCTCCCACCACCCATACAGATCTGTTGCGACGAGATGAATACACCGGAAAGAGGGTGGACATACCGAGGGCAATTGCAAGGTCAGTGACGAGACCTCGTCGGAGCATCTATTTCCTCGTCGGATTTCCCGGTCAGTACGGTTTCAAACTTTGAGACTTGCGAAGCACAACTGGTAACGGTTTGGACGTTTGTATCCCGGAATGACGTACACCAGTGATGGGCTTGATGGCCATTGTGAAAAAAGAAGTATTGCGGAACGGAGATTGGTGGTGGTGGCGGTAGCGGCAGCGGTAGCAGTAAGTGTCTGTGACTTGATCTATTGATAGTGAAGATGTGACGACAGTTAAAATGGAATGGGGGGATTGATCAAGCATCCGATGGCCTGATTGAGATCTGATTATTCGCGCGAACCAGAACCAGCGAATCAGCGAACCACATTCAACGAGCCATAGCCGGTCCAAAGCTCAGCAAAGAAGTGGAAACCTGGGAGAAGCTCAGACCAACCCGAGTGTGGTTTCTTGAAACTTTCTTCTGTCAGCTTGCAGCCTGCCATTTAAACCAGCTTAGCTAATGAAATAATGGCAGCCTCCATTGGACAACTAGGACTCCATGGTGGGGCGGCAAGGCAGTTCGGGAAATGCCCGGCAATACAGATACATTGGCCAATGTACCCCTTAGCAAGATTCCCAGGTCCAATCGATAACCACCTGCAAGGTCCGATATCCAACATTCCCGTCCCACTGCCTCAAGCTTGCACCTGACAGCTGGAGGAACCTTCAAGAGAGAACAAACCTTGAAGCCAGGGCTGCCGCAGATTGCAAAGCAAGCAGGAGAGTTTCAACCCTGCAGCCATGAGTCTGCATCTGCCCGCCCGGCGGATAGTCCACACCGGTACGTACTGAACAATTGTGTGTGCCGATGACGACGAGGGTGGGCTCGCTCGCTAACGGACGATATCTATCGACACGGCTGCAGCTCGGACGACCGCCGGCAAACCCGCCCTACCCCTCCAGTACCTCCAGCCGCGGACGCAGCGCCGGAATGCCTGGTTCAACTGGGGCAAGAAAGGCAGCGGCGACAGCGAGACGGGGGCGAAGTCGCCGTCCAAGGGGCTGGCCGACGAGCTGGACAAGCGCGAGAAGAAGATGCTGCTGATGAAGCGCCTGGGCAACAACACGCAGGGCCCGTCCATCTTCGACGACGAGATCAAGGAGTCCGAGCGGGAGGCGCGGCGGCAGACGAACGAGAGCGCGGCCAGCCAGGGGGGCAAGCCCACGCCGTCGGAGCTCGCGGGCCTGGCGGCCGTCAGCCGCCTGCGGGAGCACACGCAGCGGGCGCTGGACCCGGACCCGCGGTGGCGCATCCGGTGGCAGAAGAAGAAGGTGGCGGCCATGGTGCGGGCGCGGGACGCGCCCGTGATCCCGCGCCTGGCCCGCCTCGAGCGCATCCGCCGCACCGAGCGCCGGGCCGCCGGCACGAGCGATTGGATGTCCACCAGCACCAAGAAGCTCAAGTTCCTGTCCCAGCAGATCGTCGGCAAGCCCGTCGACGACGCCATCGTCCAGATGCGCTACAGCAAGAAGAAGTACGCCCGCGAGGTCCGCATGCAGCTCGAGCAGGTCCGCGACGAGGCCATCGCCGCCGCCGGCATGGGCCTCGGCGCCGCCCCCGGCAACGAGGACGCCCTGCTCAAGAAGCCCAGGAAGATCCAGGACAAGGCCGGCAAGTGGTTCGAGGTCACCGACCCCACCAGGCTCTACGTCGACGAGTCCTGGGTCGGGAAGGGCCCGTACCGGGGTGCGCGGATAAATTACGGCGCTAGATCCCGGGTGTCTTACATGTGGAGGCCGACTTCTCGTAAGTATTGATTCAGCATTCATCATCTATCCATTTCTCTGTCCACCATTGCCTTTTCTCTCAGCCTATAGCTAGCTGTTTACCTTACTACCCCTTTTCTCCTCTCTCTGTTTATATTGCTGCATTATCATGTACTGACGTGGTGGTCGAATTCCAGATATTGCCATCGTCCTGAAGGAGGAGAAGACGAGGATACGGCAGCACGACGAGCGAGTCGAGAAGCAGGCGAAGAAGGCCCCGTGGGTCCATCTTCCCAACCGCCCCGTCACGGCCCAGAGACCCTACTACAGCTGGTGATGTGATTACCACACTGCCTATCTTCGCCGGACTCCTTTCGGCGGGTAGGGAGAGGTGAGATGAGTTGAGATGATCCCGGTTGTACATACATACGAGATCTAGACTATGTAACGATGTATCCATTCCGATACGTGTAACAATAAAACCACAAGATAACAGCAGACTAGCTTAGCTACCTAGCTAGATGCCAATATCGCAGCCCTCGGCTTCGCAAGTTGAGACTTCCATGATCCTGTCCCTGCTTTCTTCCTCTAGTTGTTGGAAAGTACGAGCTGCCGCGAGCTGGTGAACATGTGCTATGCTGTTGTTAAGCTGCTAGTAACACAGATCCAGCTTCGAAACCGGCTTCGATGACGTCTCGCCAATTTCTTCAAGCCTTTACATACCTGGATACTTGTATTGCAAATGAATACCTGCCGTGTGTAGCGCGCGCACACACACACACACACATACACATACTGAATATTGTCTGGCATGTTTGCAGTCCGCGGGAATCCAATCCAAGGCTATTCTTCTTTTTCCCATTTTCCTTTCCCGTTCGCGGCGGACGAACATTCACCGAATAGTAGTGGGTAGTGGCGCCGAATTCCACACCGTAGCCTTATGTGCTTCGCCCGTGTGTACAGACCAAGGGAGGCACCACGTACCTACCTAGTAGAGAAGTGATTCGTTCGGCACGAGGACGTTTCACGAGAGAACCTCTTTTTTCGACTGTCACCATCTATCTACCAAACCTACCCTACATTCCATGTGAGGTTTCTGTGCTTCGTCCCCGGTGAATCAACCGTGTACATGTTCAAACATAAATATGCGTCAATATGTTTGCTGCTTGCTAGCTCTCGTTCGGACGTCGACTTTCGACTATATAAAGCGCAGTGCCGGGCATAATCAAAAGACATAAGAAGAGATACCGATATCCTTATGCTCTCTCTCCCTCAATACACTCACTCGGTCAGCCAACTAGGACACGATATGGTATGATATCGACGCTATACGTTTCATGGATAGCATACACCCATCGTCGAGAGCTTCAGGGAGACCACGCAACCAACTACATTTACTCATTCACTCCAAGTTTATTTTCAGTTCACGAATTGATTGACAGAAAGAAAAGAGAGATAAGAAAAAATGGCACCGCAAGACGACCAGCTGATCCGGGAGCAGGGCGACCAGCTGCTCCGCGAGGTGCAGGAAGAGTCGCGGAAACTGGGGTTCGAGCACGCTGTGCAGGCGCAGCGGCTCCTGGAGCTGCAGGAGCAGATAAGCTTCACGTCGGCCTCGTATGAGCGCTGCGGTAAGTAACATCTTTCTTTTATCCGTGACCCCTTTCCTCCTGCCCCTCACCTCTCCCTCAAGCTAGAAACTCGTTCCCGAGAACCAGCCTTTTTCTTTCTCTTTTTATGCTGTACCGACAGGAAATTTTATCTTGCCCCTGAAATGTTTTCACCAAGGGGGGGGGGGTATCCAGTTAGCTAACCCCAAGGCGTTGCGTGTGCGTCCCGGCAATGGCATTGCAGTGAACATGGTCGTGCCATCCACCAGCGGGCTGGCCCACCGCGTCGACGATTACGGCCAGTGGCTCATCTCGCAGTTCGACAACCACCGGGAGCGGCTCCGTCAGACGGTCGCGCAGAACGAGAGGGAGCTGGCGGAGGAGCAGGAGAGGCAGAGACGGGATAGAAAGGGCGGCGGAGAGGGGTCCGCCTCCGCAGCTGCCGCCGCTGCTCTTGCTGCCGCTGGCGTTGTTGTTGCCTCGTCCTCTTCTTCTGCGGCTCAGTCGACGTCGAAGTCTAAGTCCAAGTCCAAGCACAAGCACAAGAACAGGAGATAGGCAGGCGCATGGTTGGAGTTGGCCTGTATTGGTGGCAGTCTACCTGGGTGGCTCCTTGGTTGTTGTATATGTATCATAAGGACTTAGGATTTAGGGGGTGGGGCGGAGAAAGGGGTTGCCTTGAGGTGGAGAGCTGGGCATGGTATAAACCCCACGTCGAGGCAATAATACCATGACTCTCCATACCGCCTTTGATATTTATCCGATGTCCTTTCTTTTCTCCCTTCGGTCTCATTTTCATGCCGCCTCTGTATACGTATAAACTACAATACACTATACACAGGACGGCGGCAGACGGCAGCCGGGCAGAACCGTTAGTTGCCATGATCGCCTTAACAAACCAAATTCAAAGTCTTCTCGTTCGCGTTCCAAACACGGTGGCGGAGGATCAGATCCCCGTGCTTAAGAACGAGCTGGCCGGCTGTGAGTCAGTAGCAAATATCTTCATATCCTGTTGCGCTGAAGTTGGATCATCAAGAGACATATGAAGGGGGTTAAATAGGTGTAAGTAAGCAAGCATGAAGAAAATATACAATGAAAAAAGGTATCTCCCAATAAAAACCAAATGGGATTCAGATAAGTTAGGGGCGGGGGTTGGGGTATTTGTTAAAAAGCAAAGTCCCGGTCAGCCTGGAAAAAGGGGAAGGGGGCAACTAACAGTCTAAGTAACCCTCTCGGTTGTGGTTTTATTCGTTGTCAGTGGAGGTACCTATGCCAGACTTGACCCCCTTACTCGCCATAGGTACCAATACTTCGCTCAATTTGTCTCTATCTATCCATACCCCAGAAAAATGCCCACCAATCCCCGCAACCGCCCTAGCCAACGCCCTAGAAAACACCACCGAAGCAAGCAGCTTCTACTGCTGCAGTCGCTGCTGCAGCCGCTGCTGACGAAGACGACGACGTTCTCGCGGGTCTCGGGGGATTGTAATGGGTTGTCGCTTGAGCGTACTGGAATTTCGTTCGTGGCCGCTATTTATCCTTCGTCATCTTTGCCATTCACTCTACTTATCACAGAGCTAGAAATCGGCATTACCCCCAAATGCTCTCCCTTCCCCCCTTGCCATTAAGCACCCCCGAACGTCCCCCCGAAGGTTGTGTTTGGTTTAGGACCCAGGGTGGAAGGGAAAAGATCCATGTACCTTGACTAAAGTTGCGAAATCCACCCGCTGCTCAGGATCGTGACAGAGCAACCGGGAGGTGGACGTCAGACCAGACAGATGCCGCGGGCCAAGAGCCTGTCCATCCCCTCCCCTGAGCGAGCGGCGGGTGTCGTGCGCCGCGATCTTCCGGTGCCACGCTGGGCCGGATCAGATCAGGATGAGATGTAGCACCCGGCCGCCGCCATACAACTAATTAGAGTGATCCGCCATTACGTACATACCACATATGTACGCATGGTTTCGAGCCTACTGACGTCTGCTGATTTTGTATCTCGACAAAATCCGATGTTGAGAGAGATAATATGAAAGAAGTTGATACGAACGTTAATTAGAGGCTGGTGAGAGGGAAGGGCAGACGTTCCCATACCCCTTTGAACGTATGCGTAACGCCAGGACATCGGTTGACCTGGGACTATTACCACTACTCATATTTTCGGGTAAAGCGACGAGCAGCTTATATGAAATGGCTGAAATTCTACGTAGGCGTAAAAGTGACAGAACCATCGGGTTGGCTGAATAGATATCTGTGCAGGACTGTAATGTACCGGTATAACTTTGAAGCCATGGATACTCCTCTTCAACCTATCGAGCTTCAGTATGTTCGTACCAGGCGTCATGGCGATCATTAGGAGCTCGAACAGGGCTATTTACAAGCACTTCAACGCGGCTCTGGTACTTGACTGCTGCTGCAGCACTTTGTATCCGAAGCAAGGAATGTATCACGTATGTCACCAGTCAGAACCGCCACAAGAATGAACACACAGATAAAAGCATCATTAGACGTCAAGATCATTGATTCCGTTTTCAATGCCATACATGCGAAGCCCAACACGGTACGAGCATTACGACCGAAGGGCGTCAGGAAAAGAGACCCAACCATAGACTCCGAATTTGCAACCGCCTCAGACCTCAGATTCCCGATTCCAAATGACACGTCTAGGTCTACTGGAAGGAGTAGTAGAGGCTCTGGTATATGTTCATAGGTTCGTGTCGTAGTGTTGTCGCGCTCATGCGGCCTCCTCCTCCTCGCCAGCCAGAGCATTTCGCTTGGCGGACTGTCTCTCCAACTTGCGCTCACGAGCAGCCTTGTTCTTCGCCCGCTTGGCGTCCATCTCCTCCTGGATAGCGCGCTCACGAGCCTTCTCTGCCTTGGCACGGTGGATCTGTAGGACGGAGACTTGTTAGACTTGAGACTTCGACCCCGATACCAATACAAAAATAGCCGTCAATGGAGCTGGGGCTGGGGCTGGGGCTGGAACGAGGAGGAACGTACGTGCTCAACCAGGGCGCGCTTGTGCTTGAAGGTGTTACCCTTGCTGGAGTGGTACAGCTCGTGGTAGAGGTGCTTGTCGATCTTGCCGCTGGCACGGTACTTGACGAGGAGACGGCGGAGGACACGGAGGCGGCGCATCCACAAGACTTGCGAGGGCATACGGGCATCGGCGGTACCCTTTCTCTTACCGAAACCACGGTGTCGGCCCTCCCGTCGCGCCAGGTTCAGCTCGCGAGCACGGGATCTGGAGTGCATGGCGACGGGCTTGCGGATGATGAGGCCATCGCTGACGAGCTTCCGGATGGTCTGGCGGGAGTTGGCGTTGGAGATCTCGTTCACCTCGTTGGGGTCGAGCCAGATCTTGTTCTTGCCGCAGCCGATGACCGACGAGGCCAGGCGCTTCTGAGTGCGGAGGTTGACCCTGGAGATGGGGGAAAGATATCCATTAGCATTTGGCTACTTCCTTCCATTGGCTGTGAAATGTGAAATAGCATCAAAATATAGATAAGCGATAAGCGACAGGCGACAGGCGACAGGCGACGACAGTGGCGAAGAATCTGTCGGCATCGAGCACGATAACGCTGCGGTTTATTGTGCCGCAGCAGAGGGAAGATGATGGTCGAGTTGAGCTGGGTTGGTTATTGCTATTTCGGATGTCGTGCCGTCGTTGTCGTGCGTGGGTCACCAGCCATTGGAAGGTTCTTCGAGTGCCGCCCTCGGGTGCCCAGATGCTTTGCCATTTCTTCCTTCCATTTCGGGTTTTCTCTCGGATGGGATGATGGGATGCAGGATGGGATGCGGGGATGCAACGGACGACGAGAACTTACATCTTGATGAATTGATGCCGGTGATGGTCTTTTTTGCTGTTGGGTTAGTTGAGGTCTCGCTCGAGATCGATTTTGTAGGGTTGAGAAAAATCGAGAGGGGTCCTTAGTGTAGCGTGGGCAATGGCAGGCACACACACTCGCTCTCGCATTGATTAGTTGATCGATCGCTCTTGCCCGAGTCAGCAATCAATTTCTCAATTTCTCAATTCCGCACTAGCAAAAGTTCCAAGTAAAAGCCTGAATGGTGAAATTTGTGGAGTCTAAGCCCGATTCGGTCGGCTAAGCGAGAGGGCATCGGAAGGTCACCTGACCAGCTGCCATAGC
This sequence comes from Diatrype stigma, assembly GCA_022225965.2. Lineage (NCBI taxonomy): Eukaryota > Fungi > Ascomycota > Sordariomycetes > Xylariales > Diatrypaceae > Diatrype > Diatrype stigma. Next base: position 105,023 of record JAKJXP020000090.1, read on the forward strand.
TAGACTGCCGTTAGTTCCGATCCACGATCTACATACAGTACCTAAGTACATACCAGCACTTGTCACGTTGGTCTGTGCTCTCTACTCTCCTCATCCCTTTATCCTCACTGCTTCTATCAAAGCACCCGAAGTGTAGGGGCTAGCTATGGTATGACGGCCTAGGGGCACATAGGAGCAGGACGTAGACGTAGGAGACGGTCGGTAGAGAGGGCGTTGAAGTACTTCATACGTACGTTCGCTTATCGATGTCGCGGGTTTTTCGCAGGTATGGCGGAGAACGTGGACCATCACCGTGTTACCATCCACCATCCTGTCGCTTGGTCACCTCGTGGACAGATGCCTGTTCATACTATTTTCCTGGTGGAATCTATTCTCATTGCTATCATTGCTATACGCAGGGTGTTTTGGAATTGTCATTCTCCCACTCAGTCAATCAGGCCTACCCCTACCCCGTATCGTCTAACTGTAACCCCGTATATAACCTATGACTACCCCTTTGTCAACCGGTGCTGGATGCCTTTCGCATACGCATGTGTGTCAGCTAGCGACTAAAAGTCCATCAACATCTCATGACGGCCTCTTCTGGGCCCAAGCTATGATGACCAACGCGCATCGAGCGCTCTAGAGCGAACCAGGCCCCCCTCAAGCCTCATGAAAGAGATACGAGAGATTATCGAGCGGTACCTTGTGGTCGAGGGCCAATCTCATACCCACGAAACCATCATGATGAAGTGTAATTGTGCCTAGCCATCGCTAGCCAGCCTTGATGTTTCCGACGAGGTTGCATCGATCGCTGAGACATTCGCTCAGGCCGATTGAACGTTACCGCTGTTGTCACTTAATACGCTGAACTATATGTTGGTTCGCCGGTATAGAAAGGTCTCGACAATAGCTGAAAATTCAAAAACCTGCCCAAATGACATCACCAATTAGGTGCCCGGTGTTCCACGGAGCGCTCGATGATAGGGGGTTTCGCCCACGTCACGCCAGGTTTCTGGACTTCGCGTGGGAGGGTTCGGCAGTTGACGGGTGTGGCGCTGGTGCCTTTGCGCCCATGCTAAAAATAGAGCGCAATTCACCGTCTTCTTTCTTCTTTCTTTCTATAGGATCGCCGACCACGTCGTCGAGCCTTTGCAAGGTTGGACGGGATGGAACTCTATCGGTGCTGGTCTATAGGCTCACAGGCGCCCAGGAGCCCAGGAGCGGCAGAACCAAACCTCGTAACGAGAGTACGCCCGAGACATTCTGACATTATATAGTAGTTGTCAATGCCCTAGTTTATGGGACGGCCTCCCGAAATAGGGAAAACCACGAAGCGATCCCCTGCTTGGCACCCGACTGAAATCTGCCGGGTAATGTAACGTCGCGGCCGGTTTACCGCCGATCTCCTATCACATCGAGCTCCCCCCTTTGCAGCCATCATCTCAATATCATCTTCCGTAATACCAGGTAATGCCAACAAGCTGGGGGGGGGGGTGGGGGATACAACCATACGCGAGGCTCTCTACGTTCGTCAAAGCGATGGGATTTCCCTTGATAAGCGTCGAGAAGACCAGTCCGTGTTGGTTTTTAGATTCTCTCAAAGACCGCAAACTGAGTCGCTCGCTACCGTAAAAAATCTACCTCGACTTCTTAATAAACAATAATTGACCCCAAGTCATACACAGTCCAACCACCATGAGAACCAACGCGATCTGCTCCGCCGCCGCCGCCCTAGCAGCGGCGCCTGTTGTCCTCGGCGCGGCCCTGCATGGCAGGCAAGCGATCGAGTACCAGGTATCCGAGTTCACGGGGAGCTGCATCCCGCACAGCCTATACTGCTTGTGAGTATCTACTATAGCTACCCACCTACCTTTACCTAAGTAGTATCCCGTGTTGTGGAGGTTGCGTGCCTGCGCGCAAGTCCTTCCTTCCTTCATTCCCTTTCCTCTCCATGAGCACGAAAAAGCACACGCACACACGCTCACCCTCAAATCTTAGATACGACTTCTTCCTGGGGGCGGCAGGTTCTACCTCGGAGCCGACGCACTGCAGTGTGATCACGCAGGGCCCGGACCTGCTCCCCGCGATCGACACGACGGGCTGCGAAGACGCCGCGTACAGCTGGTCGGTCGCGCTCGTGCCGGGCAACAGCTCGTCGCTGGGCGTCACGGTCACGTCGGCGCTGGACGCGCAGACGAACCTCACGGGCGTCCATCTGATCGGAAAGGACCAGCTGGCCATGGAGACGCACGAGACGTCCATATCGCAGTACTACAAGGGGCCCAAAAACTTCACCATCGGCGCTGAGAGCATCGCTGTGTCGTAGGTAGGGCGTGTATTTCAGTTGGTAGGGTTCTGGCTTCGCTAGCAATGGCCTCGTGTGAGGTAGCCCCTTGCGAAGGGGGTGCTGTCGTTGTGGTCAGTTCGTACGGAGAACGAGGGGGGATAGGGGCGCAATAGTCTAGAACCGAGGACCCCTGTGTAACGCTGATACATATCTCGATTGTAAAACTGTACTATGGAAAGAAATATGGACTAATGCTTAGATAAAATCCAAGACGATCTTATTCAGTCCAGTTGGCTCGAATGCAAAGACATGACAATGCCATGCCAGGACTGGGATCTGCACCTGCGTCTATGTAGTTACGTTGGGCAACCTTGACATGGTTGACAACCTTGATGGACATCTCAGTCGTGTATATAAAAGACTGTTTTGCCGTATTCAGGAAAAACATTTTGAATTAGACCTTCATCTTTCATATTTTCGCACGACCTTATCTAGACATTGTTGTGCTTCCTGGCCCGGATTCTCCGTATCCCTAGGAATTACTGCTATAGGTAATTCACTTAGGATAATTGAAGGTTCCGAACTTTGTTATTGTATTCTCTAGGATTAATTGTAAGTATGCGTTCGAATTACAATTATCTATAGGCGTTGTCCGCCCTTTTAGAAACCGAGGAATTTCCGAATTCCTGGATTTACAATATTCCCCTTCTTTTTAATGATCGTCCCCGATTATTCTTAACAATTCCTTCCTTTTTAGACCTAAGCAGTATTACAAAATTTAATCTCCTACTTAACTTAATAATTACAGGAGCTGGAAATATAAGGGTTATAAGAACTGTTAAAAATAATAATAACTAGGCGGCAACTAGGCAGTAGCTGGGCTATTGCTGGGCAATAACTGGGCTTAGGCTGGGTACCGGCTATTAAAAAGGGGCTGTAATTGGCTTTTATGTATTAAAAATATTTCTTTAAAGCGGCATGGCAGCCTGTTTTTAAGTGCTTATATAAAGCGTTATTATTGCAAAAATTTATATGGCAATAACGGCAGGCCTTAAAAATCGTAAACGTATTGCTATGCTTTTAAAATGATGCTTTTCCTGTATAATAAACGCCTTTTTCGGTGCTGTTTAAGCTGTTTTTATTTAAGCTGTTGCTTTTTAAGCTGCTGTTATTTAATCCATTTCCTTTTTCCGAATTGTTTTTTTTCTGGCTTTTGCCGCCTTTGTTGCTTCCGCCGTCGGGCTTTTTCCTTCGTAAGGGGCAGCCCTTTTTGCGAAAGTAACGAAATAATTCGTTGCCGGAGTTATATTGCGTATAGCAGTTGCGGCAAATACGAGGGTTCGGAAAAGGTAATTTAAAGGACGAAGGTATTATCGGTTTAAATAAAGGTATTAAAAAGGGTATTTAAAGGTAAAGGCTCGAATTATTTAATATTCGAAAGGTCGGATTCGAATTTTTTAGTTATAGCTATTAAGAAGTAACGATAATTTCCGTTAAAAACTTAAGAATACGGTTTATTTCATTCCAAATAACGTAAACGCCGTCCTTATTATTATACCGAGATTAATAAGGTCGGCGGAATTCGTAAAGCTTTCGAAGCAGGTTCTCGGCCGAATGAATGGCGAATAAATCCGTAATATCTTAATAGGCCGTTAATAATGGATCTTAATGAATTACTGGTAATAAATCTTAATAAATCATTAGTAATTAATAATAAGGGTCTTTCGGAAATAGCGGCCATTAATTACGTCCCTTTTAATAGTCCATAATGAATTGGTTAAATACGATAATACCTAAGTGATAACCTTAAGGGTTTGGTATATAATAATACCTTCCGGGAAATAATAAAGGTATCGAGATAGTGCCTTCCGGCTGGTATATATTGTTAATGGGTATATAATAGCGCCTTTAAAGCTGGTATATAGTAATAATACCCTTTGGTTAATGGCGGATATCGAGCTGGTACCCTTTTGGCTGGTTCGAATAGTAACGCCCTTCGGCTGGCGGCTTTCCGCTAATGGCTTTTGGCTGGCACGAACGATTTCGCAATAAAGCCGTCGGACTATTGCTTTCGAAAGCTGGATGGCCTTTAAAAGCTAGATGCCTTCTGGCTGGCGCAAAGGATTTCACGATAGTGCCGTCGGGCTGGTTTTGCTAATGCCCAAAGGCTGATGCCCGAAGGCCTACGGGGTTTTTTCCGGTTATACAATGGTAGAAAAGAATAAGGAAAAAGAAGAAAACAAAGGTATATTATTGGCGTTAGCCTATACAAAAAGCTTTTTATGCTTCCTGGTTCGGATTTTCCGTATTTCTAGGAATTACTGCTATAAATAATTCACTTAAAATAATTAAAGGTTCCGGATTTTGTTATTATATTCTTTAGGATTAATTATAGGTATACGTTTGAATTATAATTATTTATAGGCGTTATCCGCCCTCTCAGAAACCGAGGAATTTCCGAATTCCTGGATCCACATTGTTAAAACGACTACAAATATTCGATATCTTTGACCCTTGGAACTTTCAAACGGGAATCGGAATTATGGAACCCGATAAGATCAACAATGACCTCATCGCAGTCCAGTATCATCGACTCAATTAGCCGTTAAATAGGTGAGGCTACACTGCTTCCAAGCTTCTTTTTATAGCGCTCCGCAGCGCTCCGCAGCGCAGACTCCGAGCAGAGTCCGGACTGTGGCGGTGATCAATCAGCATTCCATGACGTCGCTCAGACAATGGCGCTTCAACCGTTAACGAAGAAACTCATCATAACGTCATACATCTAGCAAAATGGTTCTGCAGCCTTTCTCCATTCGTCCTCATCTGGATCCAACCGCGGGGTATCAAGGTGAAGGGAACATACCAGCCAAGCCCAGCCATACAACTAGGCCTTAGGGGTGCAAAAAGACTGGAGGTCCTGCTGATCACGTCGTGTTGTAATGTCATCGTCATGGAACGTAAAGACTTCCTGCCCGTGTTGTATAAGAAACCACGCCCCTGTACAAGATTGTATCGTTATCATTCCACCGATTTGAAGACTTGACATTGTTTAGAGACCACCCATCATAATACCCAGCAACGCCCACGAATTTCAATACAGTAGAAACGAGCGATACCCCAAGGGATCAGGAAGGAAGAAAGAAGTAAAGAAAGCAAGAAAGCAGATACTCCCAAGCCCATCACCTCTAGTATACCCTAGAAAATGGCAGCTTCACAGGCAGCATACGCGGCCGAGAAGGCCATCGGACACGATGGCAGCAGCATCATCCAGCAAGACGTGTCAAACTACAGCGGGGACAAGGGCGCCGGTCCCTCGGCCGGGACGATGAAGGCGCTGTGCTGGATGGGCAAGAACAAAGTCGAGGTGCACGACGTGGCGCGGCCGCGGATCCTCGCGCCCGACGACGTCATCCTGCGGGTGACGGGCAGCACCGTGTGCGGCAGCGACCTGCACCTGCTGCACGGGAGCATCATCCAGCTGGCCAAGGGCGACATCCTGGGCCACGAGTTCTGCGGCATCGTCGACGAGGTCGGCTCCGGCGTGACCAAGGTCCAGGCGGGCAAGCGGTACGTGGCGTCGTTCCAGATCGCCTGCGGCGACTGCTTCCAGTGCCGGCAGAAGCTGTCGTCGCAGTGCGAGCGCACCAACTCCAACACGACGGCGCGGGCCATGTACGGCGGCCAGACGGCCGGCTTCTTCGGCTACTCGCACTTCACGGGCGGGTTCGCCGGCGGCCAGGCCGAGTACGTCCGCGTGCCCCTGGCCGACGTCAACCTGCTCGAGATCCCCGACGCCGTCCCCGACGAGAAGGCCCTGTTCCTCAGCGACGTGCTCGCCACCAGCTACAACGCCTGCCACGACACCCGCGTCTACCCGGGCGACCAGGTCGCCGTCTGGGGCGCCGGCCCCATCGGCCAGATGGCCGGCGTCTTCGCCCTCGACGCCGGCGCCGAGAAGATCATCTTCGTCGATACGGAGCCCCGCCTGTCGTTCGTCCGGGAGCGCTGGCCCGTCGCGCACGCCGATAAGCTCGAGACTATCGATTACAAGAAGCTGTCGTTCGGCGTCACCAACAAGCCCACGGTCGTGTCGGCGCTGAAGGAGATGTGCGGTGGAAGGGGTCCTGATGCTGCTATTGAGGTGAGTCCTGACCTTGACATAATAGGAGACTTATACATATCCATATCCATATCCGCATCTACCTGAGTTCTTTTCCCGTGGAGGGAGAGAAAGAAGCTCATATTTCGATCTACAGTGCGTCGCGGGCGAATACGCAAAGGGCTGGGTACACTGGCTTGAGATGATGGTTGGCGCCGAGACGGACACGAGCGAGATCCTCAACGAGATGATCGAATCGGTACGCGCTTATGGCCGTGTCGGAGTCACTGGCGCATACGTAGGCTACGTAAGTCATGTCCCTTCCCTTACTACTCATATTGTCCCACGCACGCACCCGCTGGATGCCACCGTGTGACTATTTACTTATACGCATGGACGTGGCAGACCAACCACTTCAACATCGGCGCGCTCATGGAGCGCGGTATCCGGCTCATCGGCAACGGCCAGGCCCCCGTGCACAAGTACTGGGAGGAGCTGCTGGAGAAGATCAAGACGGGCGAGCTCGAGCCGCTGCAGATGGTGTCGCACCGGGTCCGCGTCGAGGACCTCGACAAGGTCTACTACCAGTTCGAGAAGCACGACCCGAAGGACCTGATGCAGAAGGTGTTCGTGGAGACCAAGCACTCGCTCCCCGCGTGCGAGGGTAGTCCCCCGCTGAAGAGGTATTGAGCGAGTTCTTTTGCTTGAGTAGGTAGTGTCGGCGCTTCTGATCATTGATTGGTGTTCATGGAGGGAGTCGGATGGTTATGGCGGAGTTCCTAATGGCATTGCACTGCACCCCCATACGTGTGGGAGGTGTGTACTAACTAGTATGTACAATATACAATATAACACGATTGCTAAATGACCCCTTTGTCGTCCACTTACAAGTCTCCGTCACCTAAGTTGTCATATGAGTCCTATGCCATAACCGTCTTGAGTATATAGAGATATCCTTTTAAATGCTGAACCAAGCATACATTCAATTACAATAAGACATAACTACTTTGATCGTGTTCCTGCGAATGGTATTTGTTTCTTTCCCCCCCTTTTTATTTTATTATTTTTCGTCTCTCCCCACACTGACTGCGAGACAGGTCAATGAACACAAACATTACATATATCGTTATACGGCCACCGGCTTTTCTAATATATCTATGTATTTAATGAGGCGGTTCTAAAGTTCCCTTGGTAACCGTAGTATTTGAATATTATTTCATCAAATTGTCTTCGTTGCTCGGTATGATCTCGGGCGGAAGTCCCCTGAAGGTTTTTAACAATGGATTTCTCAGTTTCTTTTGACTATTATAAGGCTCTCTAGGGGTTGCAAATAGTCGATTAATTTTGATCAAGCTCTAACAGTAAGTTTGCCTGTTACCCATGGGCCTATTTGTATCAACGAACGTCCCCATCGGACGCGTCCAACCAATACGGTTAACTAGACAAGCCTCGCCCCCCTATCCTGTAACCCCCCCTCCCACACACACCCATGTATATATACACGTTCATGTATCTAGTTCTTAGTGCTGATACCATCCGACTCAACCCACTTGTCTCACTCTCTCATTTTCTCACTCAGCCGGCCATACCCCCTTCCCTTCCACAATACCCCGATCCATCGAGTGCAGGGCCAACCTGTAGATCCTGAGGCTCTCCGGCTGGTCATGGCGGTTGCCGCACTGTTCCGCCAGAATAGCGGCCATGTCGGCTTCGGTAGGGTCTACTACGCCGCCGGGTCCGGTGCCGGTGCCAGGCGCGCCCATGCGCCGGCGGATGGCGTTCTGCATGCTGCGGATGGTCCGGAGCTCGCCCGCCTCGGCGACCGACGGCTCGCGCGGCGTCCAATTTTCCACCGGGCATCCCCCGTCGAGCCCCAGGGCGGCCGCCTCCGCGTGCTGCGCCGAGCCTGCCGGCGGCCGCAGCAGCACCTCCATCCGGTTCTCGGCGTGGGCCCGGGCCAGCTCCGCCGACCGGGCGCCGCCGCCGCCGCTGCCGAAGAAGAGGCGGATGTTCTCGGGCGTGTCCCGTCCCGTCACGATGAGTCGGCGCATCAGCTTTCTAGAAAACATTGAAGATGAGAGGTTAGCTAGCAATTTTTGCTGGGTTTTGTGTAGTTTTTGATAATCAGCTAGGTACGGAGTTAATTAAGTGGCAATCGGATACCCTCACTCTCCCTCTTCCCTTCCCCTTCCTCTGCCTTAAGTTTCCACTCCAAATTTTTGCTTGGAAGACCTCTGAATTAATAAGGGAGAAGGAAACAAGAAGGAAAGGAAATGGGGCGGATAGATTCACTTGAAGTGGTAGCCTGAGCCGCTGCTGCCCGGGGCCGGAAGAGCGAGGTGTAGGTCGCGGGCCAGAGCCAGAGCGGCCGGGTCATGCAACGCGATCATCTCGTAGTACTGCATGGCGCCGAAAGACGCGGAACTGGCCCCTTGACTTGAAATGTGCTTGCAGTAGACCCTGTGGTCCTTCCAGTCACTGTTCTGGCATTCTTCGCAGCAGTAGTGGACCTTGTAGCATCCGGCACAGAGCGGGAGGTGGTCGCAATCGCTGCAGAACGGGACACAATTGTCGGGCCAAGGGCAATTTGGGTTGTGACACTTGGCCTTGGCCGCCGTCGTACTAGGTTGATCCGCGGTGGTACTGGGTTCGCCGGCCGTGATACTGGATTCCGCGGCCGTGGTACTGGGCTGGCCCGCCGAGGTACTGGGTTGGTCCGCCATCACGTACGGACAAATGTCACTATGCTGGGTGTCTTGTCGAAGTTATATCAATGTTGGGTATCTCAATGATTCCAAAGATGATGCTTGCTTACGCGAATGAAGAAGACGAAGTATTAGAGAAAGACTCTTGTATAGCCCTCCAGGTGGGTGCGGCCCCTTCCCTCGTTTTAACGTCAACCTTCCCTAGAATAACATTCTCAGGAGAATGTTAATCACGAACTTCACTACCTACGTAAGTCATCTAAGTTCGCGATTAGCACTTTCCTGCGAACGTTATCCCGGTAGTGTAACTGATGGATCATATATGATCGCACCCTCCATTCTTATCGTGCCTTTACTTAGGAAGCTATGCCCAGAAGCTAGGTAATCTCTACGAGATAGTAGATCGATCGTTCGCAGCTCCTTCAATTTATATATGACCACTAGGTACTAGCTAGGCGTACAAGTTGAAGCTCGATGTAGTAGCGATTGCGCTCTTGATACCTTTCATTCTTGGATTGATCTTCGGAAAAGTCACGGTTTCAACCTAGTGCCCCTAGGAGATACGTAGATGCCATATCGTGGTTACCTGTTCCAGAAGAAAATAAAGTTATCGTGGAGGCTCATCAACTCTCAAGAAGCCTATCAAGGTGCGGTTACGCGTCGCTCCTCATCTCAGTCTCAAGGGTGACTGGGTATGATGCAGGCTGACAAAAAGATCAGCCACAGCACATCATCGCATAAATGCGCCCACATGCAGAAACATTACCCAATTTCTGCAGGGGCAATTAGGGCAGTGCCATGAGGACACGGGCAGGTATAGGCCGAAAGCTCTGCACAGCTGCACGGGATGTAAGCAACAAGGGTCTCTGCGGGGCTTTATAGCGGCTGTATCCTATAGTTACCAGCCAGGCTGCAATGCGACCTTGTCAGCGCGAGTAAGAAAAGAGGGAGGAGTCCGAGGAGAAGACCTGGGGCGTTTCAAGAACAAGAAAGCTGGAGGGTAAGAAGGAATCGCCATACTACTAATTCAGAGAACGGGTCTCAACACCAAATCCTCAGGAATCATCCTTATAACAGGAAAGAGGGAATTTGAGACTCGGAACATATGATAGGCGGGTGAACTACCGCAGATATGATCCGTCTCCTCCAGTGTGGGACATGGGAATTCGAAACGTTCCGTGATAAGACACTCCCAAAGTATGCTATTTTATCACATACATGGAAATACAATGCAGGAATTCCAGAGGATATGACGTACCAAGAGTTGAAGACGTGGATGGATCAACGAGCTGTTCCAAAGCGAGCGACTTGGCAAGCGAGTTGGGAGAAGGTTGAGAAGGCGCGGGATATTGCCTGGGAACTCGGCTTCCGGTATATCTGGATCGACAGTTGCTGCATCGATAAGCAGGACAGCTCGGAGCTCACGGAAGCAATCAACTCCATGTACCAATGGTACGCACAGTCTGGTGTCTGCATTGCGTACTTGAGCGACCTGGATAGGACCGAGCTGGGACCTTGCAGGTGGTTCGAAAGAGGCTGGACTTTGCAAGAGCTGATCGCTCCATCCAAAGTCTTGTTCTATAACAAGGATTGGAAATATTGCGGTAGCCGGAACGGGTTCCGGGTTGACAATAAACACAAGCCCAGCGAGGACCTAAGCGTCCGGATCGCCGAGATCTCATCCATAGACAAGAGTCTTCTCAGCAGAAACGACAGTCTGGAGATCACGCGCTCCTTGTCTTCTATCCCAGCTTGTCAGAAGATGTCTTGGGCCTCGAAAAGGGATACGACTAAACCCGAAGATATGGCATATTGTCTTATAGGCATATTCGGCATCAATCACATGCACCACAAAGCCGGAGAAGGGAGGGCGGCATTCATTCGGCTCCAAGAAGAGATCATCAAACAAAGCAGCGACCCGACACTCTTCGCCTGGTTAGTAACAGAGCCTGGAAAATGCAACCCCGAGAACCTATTGAAGCCCAGCGATATCGAAAACAACAACGCTCTGTTCAAGTTCGATGAGGACCTTCACGGGATATTTGCGTGCCATCCACGCGAGTTCCAGTCAGCTAGCGATGTGAAGCCCACACAGCCGCTTATTTATAATGATGAGATCGCTGTTACCAGCAAAGGCGTCAAGTTTGCCGCTGTACTGGAGGGATGTGACCCATGCTTTCCCTTCAAGATACCTCTTCATTGCTACAAGACCGAGCCCCTTGAATATCTTGGGATGGAGTTGAGATGGGTTGGGGGCGACATTTATGCCAGGACTAATATTAAGAAGACAACATTGATTGACATATCCCAAGTCCTGCCGGGCCAGGATCATGTATTCGTCACCCATAAGATACATCATATACAAGACTACCTGGGTACGCTACACCGACACTCCATACATATCCCCAGGGACATCGGTATTCCAGGATGTGAGATGAGGATGGTCGCGGTTTATCCAAGCTTCCTATGGAGCAACAAACACGAGCTCTTTATGACCTGTGGAACTAGGTTTCCTGTAGTCGGCGTATCTTACAGGATGGTCCACGATGGTTCTAAAACCATGTTACTCGGACTGGTCGCCGGGCTTCAGCATATGCAAGAAAAGGCTTGGCTTTATCTCACAATGCAAGCCAAGCCCTATCATCATTCATCTATGTCACGGATGGTTCTTGATAGAGGATGGCCCACGACGAACCAACAGGAGTCTGGCAGCGTCAACTTTTTTGCCAACATCACCACGGCCCACGGAACAGGGCCTTGCACGGTTTTGGCAAACGCTACTATCGAAAAGGGGGTAGAGATGCTCAGCGGTCAGCCTATTTTCCGAGTGAAGTTGGGATTAACCCCTCCTCTGCCCCCGAAACCACCACCTCCGTCTCAGCTTCCAGCGAGCCCTCCCAACTCTTCCCCGGGCCTTTCGCAGCAGCAAAACCCAGGTCTTTCAATGAGATATACGCGTCAGAATCCACCTCCCAATCAATATACGCCCACCACCGCCCAGACGCCCGGTTTTCCTCCTCACAGTGCTCCTCCGCCTCCTGTGTCTGGCAACATGCCATCATATGGTCAGCAGGGCCAGAATATGTACCCGAATGCAAGCTCCTACGGAACTTATACGGTTGGTCATAGCCAGCAATCGTCTTTCTCGACACAGAACTCCAATGTACCAAACTATACGACGGGCTCTACTACCTTTACCGGTTACCGGAGCCCCTAATAGCACTCCCGGCCACATGACCCCCTCGTACTTACAATGGTGCCTACAGTTCCCCAGCTGGTTCCCCTGCAATGCGTAACACGGCCCCTGGTATAGGAACTAGTACACACCCACTGTATATATGCCAGATAACTAGGGATCTAGCCCGCTGTCTCCTCGTTACGTCTGAGAGTCTGCCAGCAGCTGAAGTCATCATTCATTTCACCGCGATGCTATCATCTCAGCTCTTTTTCGAGTTCAAGATTAGGTATGTTATAAGATGGGCCATCTTTAGAGCATGGTCAACGGCAAAGGGAGGGGGGAGGTGATTAGAGGAGACTGAGATTGATGAATAGGGGTAATACGCCCCACACACATTGTGTATATATATCAGTGTCGTCCTCCCAGCCCTCTGGCTGGACACTTAGTACGGAATCTAACGGGTATTCATCATATACACTTGATAGAGATAGAAACATCTATTAGTACTATACAGCGCCATTGATTGGCACGCATCGTGGGAAGGGCCGAAAGAGAATTATAGGGGCAAATGAGTGTATTCTGGAGGGCCTGGTGATGCTTCCTAGGTCCCAGGACCTAGCTATTATTATATACCTAGGTAGACAAAGCCACCATCTTCGAGACCTGCCCATTCTGACTCCGCATTAATGGCTTTCAACCTTGAACGAGTGGCAACTAGGGGTATCACTTACTATAACGCGATAAGGAGAGCGGCTTGTCGAGATCCTTCAAGCAGTACAACACGAAGGGAAGGGTGTATCTAAGGACCATCCCCATTATATATCATTACATATGTAACAACTGGTTGAATAAGAGACCATGAATGAACAGCATAATCGAGTATCACGACACAAGGTATAAAGCTTAAAGCCGATATATTTATATATTTATATATATCTAGATCTAGATCATGAATCAGGGGCCTCGAGTCTGACCCTCTAGTCGCTCCTATAATACCGACACTCCTTGCCATGTAGTCAGTGTAGTGCCAACACCATAAAACCCAGTTCTAACAAATCCCCAACTCCGCATGCATGTGCCCCCCATCCCAAAAACCCAAGACCGCATTGCTGGAGCCTGCCTACCTATGCTGCGGGATCAAAAGCCGCATGTATATATACCCATTCCGAAAGCTGATCCTAATCCAGTAGCTTCAGCGACTGTCTCGACTAGATAACTGCAACAGGCTCGAGGGGCTCCACGCCGTCGTTCTTCTCCTGCTCGATGATCCGGAGCTTCTCCGCCGGCGTGATGTACTTGATATGCTCGACGCCGCCGTCGAGGACACCGACGCGCATCATGGCGAGCAGCTGTGTGGATACGTAGGTTAGACAAAATGCTTTTGCAAAGACAGATAGGTTTAGATAAGTGTAGTTAGGAGGGAGGGGGCTTACGTTGTGCGCTGCGTTGGAGTGCTCGTACACGCCGCCGCTGAAGGCGCTGCTGGCATCCTTCCCGATGTGTCGCTCGAGGATCTGGCGGCCGCCCGGGTGGTTTTCCTCGAAGCCGGAGACGTCGTGGATGTAGCCGTTGATCAGAACGAGCGGAGTCGTCTCCGATTCTTTCTTGACTGTAAAAAGCATCTAAAGTCAGCTCCTGTTCTGTATGCTGCCCCCCTGGTTTGAGGGGCTAGCCGTATAGCGTGGACAAAAAACATACAGGTCTCCCAGTCCACGAGGGGGAGTTCCTTGGCTCCAAGCGGCCATTTGATCGCTTCCTGCTCGGCCCTCAGGCTCTTCAGGCTCATGGTGAGCGTGCCCTTCTTGATCTCGTTCTCGGGGAAGGTCTGCAGGTTCGTGGACAGGCGCAGCCACTCGGACAGCTGGATGAACCACTTGGTGGGGTCGTATTGGTACCACTTGATGGCGTTCCGGTAGTCTGCGGGAAACTGGTGGTGGAAGTTGTGGTAACCCTCGCCCATGGTGACGATGGCCGTGAAGAAGTGGTTGCGGGGCGTGTGCTTGTCATCGAACGGGGCCTCGCCTAGCCAGTGGGCGAGAGAGTTGATGCAGAACACAGACTATCAGAAGAAGGTAAGCATCTGATCCTCTCAAAAGAATATTACATCGCGAGGGTACAAGATACTCACGTGGTGGACAATAGTCAAGCGCAGGGCCGTGGCGTAGTACAGGCCGCCAGCCCAGTCACCCCAGAAGTAACCGGGGATGACGGTGGGGAGGACGAAGGCGAGCCAGGGGAAGATCTTGAAGTAGTGGCGGTGCTGGAACATGACGAGCTTGTTGGCCTTCAGGTCGCGGATGTCCGTCGGCCCCGGGCCGATCTCTTTCCGGAAGAGGATCCAGCCCATGTGCGTCCACCAGAACCCGTCGTCCGCGCTGTGCGGGTCCAGCTCGGTGTCGGTGTAGCGGTGATGAGCGCGGTGCTCGCGCGCCCACCAGAGCGCGGAGCCCTGGGACGCCGAGGCGCCGCCGATGAGCAGGAACAGGTGGAGAGGTGTAGACGCCGTGTAGGAGCGATGGGAGTATAGCCGGTGAGCACCTTGTGAGATGTTAGTTCAACTTCCGTTCACACCGAAGTCAGTCAGGACTAGGTCTCAAGAAAGACATACCCGCAGTGATACCTAGGAGCTAGTTAGTCAAGATGCCATGCAACCTCTATACCAGCCTATCGTGAGGAAGGGAGTACGTACCTAGCATCGAGAAGATGTACATCCATATCGAGAACAGAAGCGTGTACGTCTGTAGGGGCGTATGCCATGCTCCCCAGATACCCACTATGGGGGCGGCGGTAAGAATAATCATACTCTCCCATTTGATGCGACTGAACAAGCTTGCCTCCCGGCGGGGTACTGGTGGGAGGTTTTTGGCTTGGAACTTGGGTTCCCTGGGAGACTCTACCGCCATCGTGGTATCGATCTTGAGTTGCTGCTGTGCCGTCATCGTGTAGTAGTAACTTGTTGATGCTACTATGATGCTTGGTTGGACTGGATCTATTCACTACGCAGACCAGACCGAAGCAGCGGATAGCAGGAAAGCTTCTTATACATCAAAGATGCCATTTTATTCCGTATCCGCATGGGAGGCTATAGACAGTTAGAGCGAGGCGAGCGACTCGCTCTAGGATCTGTGATCTGCAACGGAGGATAGATCTTGTTCGCCCGCTCGGAACCTCCCATCATCACCACTCTTGGTGCCGGCTCCATAACTTAGCAAACGTAGGACGGCAATTGATAAGCACGCTCGAAAGTCCGGCCTCGCGTCAGCAGTGTCTGTCAGCCTGACACTCAACAGGGAGGATGGAAGAACGGGCATGTTCCCCATAGTCTATACTAGCCTATAGGTGTCAATGACGGCCTCTAGACTCGCCGGCGTCCGGCGGCGGAACGAAGGATCATCTCTAACGCGTACGTGCAAAACAGAACAATTGCGGCTCCAGGACATCGGGGGTTGTCCGTCCGGGCCTGCAGATGTCAGATAAGCAGATCTGCAACAGCTTTGCTTTTTTCTTCTTATTCTTCTTCTTCAGCGACTGACGGTGGTGAGACGAACCCGTTATCGATGTAACATATGTCTGTGATGGGCCCCGCCCTCACCCTTCAGATTCGACTTGATACCGAAAAGGGCCTTTCTAGACTACGGACGCATCGAGCGCGATGCCTGCTACGCCTGCGAACTATGCAGGGTTGCCTGTAGAATATCTGAGTAAAGAATACCTACTTATGCATCGAAGGAGGAATCAAACTATCCCCCGCTGGCAAGGCGACCAGGGATACTCGTGCTCACACCCATCGCGATGCGATAACCTCTCGCCATCGATAGCAGTGTCTCTTTTGAGTCTAGATGACTTTCAGTTTAGATGATTGGACACAACGAGGAATCCCGTTGGCGTTGAGCATACATAAACATAGCGAAAGGGAATCGGATCGGCCCGGCAATTTGCGGGATCGGCAGTCATGATTACCAGGTCTAGAATTGTTTTATGGTTTATCCCGGGCGCCTCAGCCGCAGCCAGCGCCACAAGCGCTTGCGTCGTAGAAGCCTGGAAGGTGATCTACGTCCTACCTAGACTAGGGCTATAGCTATGTGACAGCCATTGTGGATATCGGATATCTGAGGATTGCAGGAACAAACACGAGAGGGAGGAGTAGGAAATGGTTTTGCACGTGTATGCGGTATACGTTCCACGGCAGAGAGTGCTCGCAGATGATAGGCAAGACGGGCATGAAGTAAACATCACCTGCTGACAATGCAGAGAAATGGGAGAAATGGCCCTGCTGTGCTTCGATTGCTCACAATCCATAACTAATCCCTAATGCCTAATCCCCGTGCACAGCCCCTTTTTATACAAAAGCCTATGCAGTCAGCAACTCCACATTCACTCTCCCGTCAACTCCGTGCCCACTAAATCTTCAACCATACATTGGCCCTTTCCTTATCACCACCGCGGTAGTATAAGGTAGTTAGATAGCCTTTAGTTAGCAGCCAGTTTCATTGCAATGCCGTCAACATGCCCAAAGTCAGGGCTAATCGGAGAATATACCCGCCTTCTTCTTCATTAGACCAGACCTACACACGTACGAATTAGGGATCCCGCGCCTCTGAATCGGGAATATGCAAATCAACATCTACGTCCGACCCTATCACAAGCCAGGAGATCCGATTATCTATAACCATAAGTATCGCGGGACCTCAACGCAGGGGCGGGGCCCGGTTTTCAACTCTCCTTACTCAGATACTCAGATACTCAGATATCGGCACGGAATATTGTAGATTTTACCGCGTCCGCTCTCAGTCTGTCTAACTCCAAGTCATTGTGCCACTCACCACATGATATTCGCCATAGCGGAGCGCAAGCCAGCAGAAGGTCGAGACAAAAAATAGTATCATTTAATCCATGAAGTATTATCACATACAGCGCGCCCTTGAATCTGTGTGCATGCATATCTTGGATCTGGATGCGAAGGAGTCGCGGCGAGTCCCATGCCTATACCCCGATGGATGATGGATGATGGATGATGGATGACGTGAAATCGTGGGGTTTCACCACCGGTTAGCCCTGTGTAGATCTTTCTAAGAATACACCATATAACTAAGCGCCAGCCAGCTGCACTTTGGGCACATAGCTTCCCTGCACAGATTAGCCAGCATAGGGCTGTGTATATGAATGCATTGGTAGCCCTAACCTTTCCGTCTCATATCTCGTCGATCTCTCGGTAGGAACTGACTAGCTGGGCATAGGTTTATATAACGGCCCAGCTATTCATTGGATCGTAATTATAACGCCCGGAATCTGACTGGACTATATTATTGTCTTGTACCTGAAATGCGTTCCGCTAGTAAGTGATCGGCTTGTGGTGCCAGTCCCCATTGTCTCGTAGTCAGATCCACTCTTCTCCATCATCGGGTGAGCCCCTAGGCTGCTGCTTTGTATATTTATTACTATAGAATCCGCGTTAGACCTCGTCATAGCGGGCAAAGACCACAGGCAGCTTGTATTCTGTAGCCACCTACTGTACCGAACACCGCCATCTTCGCTTGAAGATAAAAGTATGCGCCGCGTCCGTAAGGGTCATTATAGTAAGAAATGTTCAAACCGGACAGCGCTTTCATCCCGTCGAGATCATCCTGTCACATTGGAGCTGTGTAAACCTCAATTCTCATCATAGCACCCCCACCAAGACAGTAGGTCAGAACCCCCTATCAAGGTTACACGAACACGGACTTGGGATTCTATGCATGAGAGACACATCGTGATGTGATGCATGCACTACATGATCGAAGTCTAGACGTGGCTTTGCATGACCACGGAGACCTGCCTGCCTTGCCATGCGGCGCGCTCCTTATCTATATCGTCATATAAATTTGAGAAAGTAGATCTTCCAATGCATGTTTTCCTAACCACCGAGTTCAAAACTATCGGTATTAATAATATAAGGTTAACCTACAAACAGGACTTGATGTGCTGGGTATAAAGACCGGTTTCTCTAATACTCTTTGCAGGAATCTAAAAGCCATCATGATTACCTCGACTGAACAAGCACGATTATGATCGTATCATCTATACTAGGAAGATGAAACACAATACCAGCGAGTTAAATACACTGCAGATACATGGAAAGGGGTATCATGGCGAAACGTCCTACATAGAACATTGGGTGATGCATATGGTTGGTCTATCGTTCCGTCTATAAATGATAAGCTATTTAGATCTAGGACTTGCCCTCTCATTTCCAGTTTTCACGATAACAAGATATCAGCTTCAAGAATTTCATAGGTAAGAATGCAGCCTCCCACAACGTTGCTGCAATACGACCACATATGCGGTACTCCGTACGTATACGCATCTAGCCGGCAAGCCCTTCTCACCCCTATCCAGAGAACTCTGCCCTGCACTGTAACCTGCTATGCAGGTATGTATAGGCAATGGTTAGTAATATTTTAGGTGACGTGACGTTGTCACACTACCAACGTACGGGTCTTCATGCTCACCAGCATCGGGAACTGCAAAGGCCAACGACCGATGAATACGTACATTCAAAGCATCGCAGTTTGCCCTCAGCTCACAATCAGCTCTATATCGTGCAGCCAATCGGGTCCAGGTGTGTGACATTACGCAATGCCGTGGTCGTGGTATCTGACTCAGCCCCAGCCGGCGGTTTGCATGCAGATTGGAACACGGAGAAGGTTCCCCGTGCAACCCGAAGGTGCAGGTGGCGCGCTATCCAGCTTACCTAAGTACGGTATAATCCGAATGCTTAATGGGAGGTCCCGAAATCGGGTGCTATACGTTGTGTGGGGTTGAGGACTCCAGGGTGAATAGGTAGATAGTTTTTGGCTGGAGATGTAGGGGTGTAACATTGTCGCGAAGTGCTGGGATTGTAGGTGGTTAGTAGTTAGGTAGTTCGATATATCGGCGACCACAGCGTACGAGGTGGTTGTAGAAAACAATTCGCTTGATATTTTGCTGAAGATATATGGCAAACGTCCCCAAGCCGGCTAAGAGAGCCCCTAGTGTTCCAGGGGCGTCAAGATAATACCGAGTTCATGGTATCGTGTGTTCTTATTAGCATCCGATGTATACCTAGGTAAGTCTGGCCATCTGATTAGCCACCCAGTACCAGAAGAAGAGCTAGGGTTGATGTGAAAGGGGGTGGCTGTTAGGAAGTCCGGAGATAAATAAGCTGACTACAGAGTCGGCAGATAATTGATGTCCTCCAATACTCTTCCTCGATTTGGGGTCGATACTACTGCTTCTATACGTTTTTGTGAATTTGAATAATATTAGGATTTTCTGCAATGCGCCCTGTGAAGACCTATTCCATTAATGTCTTCACAACCACGCAGGCGGAGTCTACTGCCGGCCAGCCAACATACTAAACACGCTTCGGGCTCAAACTTGGCCAGGGGGGGAGCATGCAGATTAAAACATAATATACAGGCTTTCAAGAAATAGGCCATTGCAAAGCCGCAAGGAAGCATTCAGGGAAATCCAATAAACCAGGGAACCTCTCGGAGAGTAGGTGAAAACTACCCCGAAAATATGCTACGCACTGCAAAAGACTCGAATTTATCAGTCCAAACACTTCTTTTCTGCATTCGTATCTTCCGCGTTCGGTGACAAGTGGAAAGGAGGTATGGAACTTTTAACTTAAGCCACTATGTTCACCTGGGCTCGGCTATTCCTCCATTTCGTGTTTGGTGTGTGATCTGGCACCAGCTGTTGTTGCTGTCATCGATACGCGTGTGAGTACATTTCACGACTTTTCGAACATTGTTGACATGCATACAACTGAACTTCACCACCGCACACGGGGGTTAGAAGGCCGTATATCTAGATCATAACGTGCGTATATTCATATGCCCTCATACGCTGAGTCTATCCCAATGACAACCGCCACTGCGAAAGGGGGTATCGTACGCTGATAGCCCAGTACTTACTAAGTATATACATTATAGAAAACTGCCTCCCCACTTTCTAATGCAGTAATATATCAATCAATGCATCGATGGAGCATGCTGTAACCCACCCAGGCCAAACCCAAAAACCTCAATGCGTGAGTGCCCTCTTCCTTCTCTACTACCTTAAACGCCGAGTCCGATCTCCACCGTAAGCCCGTCCCCGCTCCCGGCGACCTGCTTCTTGCCGCCCCTCGTCTCCGCCGCATCGTACAGGGCCTGGATGTCGGCCTTCCACTGGTCCTCGTCGAGGCGCAGGAAGCGCCTGTCGTAGGTCAGGAAGCCGTTGACCTCGCCCTCGACGTCGGTGGTCTGGGTCCAGACGGCGGCGGAGCAGGCCCAGCGGGCGACCTGGTCGCGCAGCTCGCTCAGGAGCAGGTGGCCGCGGTAGTTGTAGGCCTCGAGGTCCTGGTCGATCTCGTAGGTCTGGTTGACGCCGCTGATGGAGTTGGGCACCTTCCAGGCGTGCTCGGCCGAGATGTTGTGGCCGATGCCGCCGAACTCGCCCTGGATCGCCACCCGCTGCCCGTCGTACGGCGTCGACTGGATCGAGTAGAACGGCGTGCCGCACTGCGGGTTCGCGTAGTGGTGATTGTCGTGCCAGTCGCCCGCCCCGTGGTCGTGCCAGCCCGAGGTCGAGTCCACGAGCCGCGTCGGGTCCAGCGCCTTGACCTGCGCCGTCAGCGCGATCTCCGGGTAGTACTCCTCGGTGATCTGCGCCCAGCCCTCGTTGTAGATGATCCACGTGCCGATGCTGGGGTAGTTCTTGTGCTGCTCGATCAGGATGTGCAGCTGCCTCTCCCATTCCGCTTGTTGGGCAGCGGTGGGCTTGGCGTTACTCGGCATGGAGGGCATGTCTTGGATCACGAAAATACCGAGCTGATCACATGCTTGGTAGAACAGATCAGGCTCTACCTTGATCTACATTGTAGCTTGTCGTCAATACTTAGGTTGCGAAAGTTTTACTCCAGACAAACGAAACGGGTTGGAGTTGAGACTCACGTGCTTTCTAACCATATTGAGACCCAGGCCTTTAAGGACTTTGAGGTCATATACCATGGCCTCCCGGTTAGGGGGTGTCATCAATCCATCTGGCCACCATCCCTGTTACGATGCGAGTTAGCTCTGATTAAAATTATGGTGTCGATATGACCCAGAGAGTCTCGGATAGAAAATCAACAGCGCCGTTTTACTCTGAGGATGAGATGGTAAGACCAAAAGAAGAACGAACCTGGTCGAGAGTGCCGAACAAGAACTCGAACTCGCCGTTGATCAGAGGTCGCTTGACGCCGTCGACTTCTCCAACGGAAATGGTTCGGAACCCTCTGTTCATTTACAGTTAGCCGTTGTATTCAATTAGAACGCTGGGTGCCTTCAGTCCTATCGGCAGTGCTGTGCTCTCAGGGGTACCCGATAGCGCAGCCGTGCCACTGACTTCCAAGGGGAAAAGCCATGCGAGGAAGTCACTCACGTGTAGCTTGTCACTTCATCCTTCCCTAGGGTGACTGTCAAATTATACAGATTCGGGTCTGAGGGCGACCAGAGCTTTGGGCTATCAACGGTGAACTCGAAGTTCTCGTTGGCCGTGGCCTTGTGGCTGGCGATAACTTTTCCGGAATCATCCACGACTGATATGGTCACGGGATCCGAGGAGTGTTTCTTTGAGCTCCAGACGGTCGCGTTGACTGCAGAACAGCATATTAGCACCCTGGGCGGCCATCGAATATCAAAAAGGGTTCGAAAAAAACGGCTTACCTGTGCCATCTGCTCCAGCAGCCACGTCGATCTTCTTGATGTGGGTCGCTGGGACAGTTTCGAGCCATACAGATTGCCATATACCCGTGCAAGGTGTATAGAAAATGTGTGATGGGTTGCGAGTTTGTTTGCCGACTGGGACGACATAACCGTCCAACTACAATTTCTCCTGGATCAGCTTTGGAGTCACACAATATGGGTCAAGTTCATGATTTCAGGGGTTCGAGAAACCCGACCATATGATCGGCTGGTGCTGTCTCCATAACGAGTCACGAAAATGACAAAATAAAGGGCTAAGTTCAAAGGGGAACCTACATCCGTCGGATCAAAAACATGCACATGTCTACAAAAAGCGTATTAGTACCGGGCCAGGCTATAAGATAGGCGGATCGGCGGGGGACCTACAAGGTGTTAACGCCACGCTTGAGAAACGGCGTCGCATCCACCGTAAAGCGCCAATAACCGCCGCGGTGGAAGCCGGCCTTCTGGCCGTTGATGAAGACCGTAGCCTCGTAGTCGACGGCCTCGAAGTTCAACAACACCTTTTCACTGGAAGGGTTGGAGCTGGAGTTGGACCACTGCCATTGGTTTCCTAGGTCAAACTTGGTCTGGAACCAGACCTGGGTGAGGTTTTGCTCCTGGACGCCCGAAAGGCCGCTTTCCAGACACGACGGGACGAGCACGTCTGCGAGGTATGCGTCGTCTTGGGGCGGTGCATCCGCCACCGCCGTAGTAGCGGATCTCCATTTCCAAATGCCGTTCAGACTCTGCCAGTTGTCTCGCTGTAGTAGCGGCCGCGGGTACTCGGGCCAGGGATCTTTTCCTACTTTATAGGTCCAGTCCGTGTCGAGGGGAG
Source organism: Diatrype stigma (assembly GCA_022225965.2). Classification (NCBI taxonomy): domain Eukaryota; kingdom Fungi; phylum Ascomycota; class Sordariomycetes; order Xylariales; family Diatrypaceae; genus Diatrype; species Diatrype stigma. The sequence continues at coordinate 127,840 of JAKJXP020000090.1, forward strand.
GGGTCTGCACTTGGTATGCCCAGGCCAAGTGGTGGCTCAGGAGAGGGACGACAAGCCCCGTGAAGCAGGCCACACGCATTGCTGTTGAACACCTCCTGGTGGGGAGAGTCGGGCCCTGTCTGTAGTTGCGGGATACACAGTACAACCGTCTCTCGGTGAGATAGGACGGGACTTGAAGGCGGAGGGAGGGAGGGCCTGGACAGGATGTGAAGGAGAAAGGGGGGAGGTATCGCGCGGGAGAAACTCACTTGAGCGACTCGGCCTCGGCCGCCATTAAATAGACTTCGGATGAAGGCAAGGCATACATAGTATCATACAGCTACTGGCCTCTCGAGGCAAGCAAGCGGCCTACGGCACACAAGTTCCTCATCTTACCTGCATGGGGTCCACCTTCCTATTATCGATGCATCATTTGCTTCGCTGTCGACTTGGAAAGGCACACAACGTCACTTGGCAGTAGATATCTAGGCAGAGCGTAGACCTGGGCCTTAAGCGCCTCGCTGTATTGTACCCTTTCCCCGCGCGCTGCTATACGGGCAATATGACCCAAGGAGAACTACCCGGTCATAGAGTGGGAACCACTTCTCATGTGTATCCTCTAAACCCTGGAAGCTGGAGGGAGGAAGCGGTCAACTGGAGCGTTGGTGGTGTAACGTCGCGATTTCTAAGTGTCCACCGTGATCTGACCCAGTTTGGCGCTCCTGCACATGGTCTTGGGAGACATCGGTAATGTATGAACGACCCCACCGGATCTCATTCTCACGGTCATTTCTGGCTTCCTCCCGATGGTGTCCTTGTCAAGTACATAAGGTTCTCGCTAACGGCTATGGGATCCAGGGGGAAACCAGGGGAGAAGCAAACCTACCGGGAAAGGGTGCTTGCTTGCTGCTGCTGCTGCTGCTGCTGCCGCCGCTGCTGAAAAAGAAGAGCGACCCCCAAATACCCAATACAAATACGTGCATTGCGCTGAGGCTCTGTCCCTGTCTGTCGGGCCCCAGGAGAAGGTTGATCATCAGCCGGTATGTAACCTTAAAGCCAGCCTACTGTACAATACTCACAAGACCAACCACAAGGGCCGCGCATACATGCACGCACACATCCATGTATCCACGCTGGCGGGCTGCGAGCTAGGACAGGGTGACAGGGTACCTACATGGGCATATGTATGCATAGGAGCCCTCGTCAACATACCTACATAGGTACCCAGGTAGATAGTCTGAGTTGGCGAAAAGAGAAAAAGAAAAAGAAAAAAAGACTGTCAGGGGAGGAATGTCAAACGATGAGTGGCTGGCGGGGAAAAGGACCGACTTGCGGCTCGTCCCAAGGTTGACGATCGGAGCTTCCCATATGGAAAGATTCCTCACGTGGACGCAAGACATCCCATGTCTGCCTGTGTGGCGTGGTTCTTTACCTAGCAGCCTGCCTACTACATAGCCATTTGGCAATGCCAAGGGGGGAAAGTTGGTTTAACGCAGTGCCTAGACGTACTATGTATGTGCGAATGAGGCAGAGAAGAAAGCGTTATGTCATGCGGTCTTTACGGATGTTTGCGGAGTTGGTACATGTAGCAACTCATAAAGGGTTGGTCAGATCAGATTCGATGCTGATGCTGAAGGCTATCCCCGAGAGGTTGGGGCTAGCCAGGCGAGCTAGACGAGGGAAGGACGAGGATGATATGATTCTTTCCCTCGCTCACCAGGGTTCTCAATGCCAGAACGATGACTCTTCTCCGCTATGGGGTTAGAAGGATGGGGGAGAATTGGGGGGAAGGTATGGGGAGACATGGGGAGGAGGTATGGGGAGAATGGGGAGGATGGGGAGGTATGGAGCTGAGCGACGTTGCGGGGCTTGTTTTTCTGTCTTCTTTTTTCTTCTTTGTTGATGTCGAGTTGCAAAATGCACATCGGCCATTGGCGTTGGCGTTGTTAGTTTCCCTAGTTCAATGCGGGGATGACCCGCTTTTGAGGGGGGTGTCCGCGGGGAAATGCTTATTTCATTCCGTACTATTATCATTGATGGTGATCAACACCGGATGTATATCACACAAGAAATATGGGTTGGGTATCGTGCCGAACGTCACGTTTCGTGCCCGCAGAGACGGGAGAGGACGCCAAGCACATGCCAATGTTCATCTCTAAAGCATAAATCCCAGATTCATGGTAAATGAAGATGGTCATCTGGCTTGCGAATGAAACGCACGCACGCAAAAGTCGAGGAAAAAATCTCGCATCAGCTGTCTCGGGCCTGGTAGCACAAATGTACCGAGTCCGAGTGATAGGGCTGGGCAATGCGGGGTCTCCGGCTTTTGTTGTGGGCGTATGTTTCCCCTACAGGCTACAGGCGACAGGCTACAGGCGACAGGCTACAGGCGACCTCAGGCGCTTGGGCGATAACTATCAGATACCTACATATGTGTGTACACTCTGCCCCTTGTATTATAGTATGAGGGTCCGGTAATGCCTTCGTATCTACAATCTGTTATCACGTATTCCAAATGTTCGTTTCTATAAGAAAGGCTTATGTTCGGGATAATTGGGTACAAAGCAGAACACCCGATAATCACCCCATGGTACCGGACCCTCATACAATAATACAAGGGGTAGAGTGTAGGTCTAGGTAGCTAGCGCAATGACCTGTAGTTAAGTGACATCGACCTGTGTTCGACCTTCCGACTTGGGCAAGCTACATTATATCCAGCCCTGCCAACTATAGGTAGGGTAACTATAGGCTGCCTTCCTGGTACCTATAAACAACAAACCAACAAACAAGCAAGTATTGGAACTGGGATTGGGTACTGACATGCCGCGATAGGTAAACAGCTTGGAAGCCCATGTGTCTGGTGCTTCGTGCCTTGCTTCTGCCTTGTTTTCCTAGATCTACGAAGGCAACGATCTCAGGCACTGAGGGTTGATGGTCCGGGAGAGGCACCAACAGGAGCACTACTATACCAGCTTGCATGATCGATGTAGGTCTAGGTGCAGTCCAGTCAAGCCATGGCCATTTCCGGTTCTGGGTTGGCCTGGGAGCTGCGGACACTCTGCATTGCTAGTTGGCAGACAGCGCAGCAGAAGTTGTGAAGGATCGGATTATGTCGTATTCCCTCCCGCCTGTCCCTGAGAGTCCATGAAGTACTAGGTACCTATATGTACATGACATCCGAGAGACTTCGGCCGCTACGAAGTAGAAGGATCGCGTCGCTTCCCAGGTAGTTAACCGGCTTCCTTTTACTCTTTCACCTAAGATCTTGGCTTGCATACGACTTCCAAGATTGTGTTTGCTTGTGTTTTCTGACGACCTGCTTCCAAGAAATTTGTATGTTACTGTTATGCCTTCCCTTTATACGCCATTCCCGAACTCATCCGGGCCACCCCGCAAGCCGGAAGGAAGATCCAATCTACGGGGCAAGCATGGGAACCTAATAGGTCAACACACGCCGTTAGTACTGTAATCTCACCTGCCAAGCTCGCGGTAATCATTACTATATGTCGATTAGTTCAATTCTATGCTAACTCTATGTACCACAGGGGCACATTCGTGACCAACAACTACCTATGTCCTCCTCTACGGCTAGCGTTACCATTCTGCGCCGAAGTTGAATTGTGTCCCGTGATTTGACAGTAAAGCGGATGGGTGTTGGTGATGTATGCGGCTTTATGTGTGGCATAGTTAGTTCGGGCGATCACACCATCTTGATCTCAAGAAAGCACCACCACCAGCGGCCCGCAGGAAGTCATCAGCATCTCTTAGCCTCTTGTTCTGAACGGTTTATCGACGGCTCATATGCAAGCCCTTCTCTTTAGTAATGGTAGCGTTTTTCATGAAGTCGGATATATGAGTAAGGGTACACCTAATTCTGGACGTGGATAGATCTGATTCCATCATAGGTAAGCACCTCAGCTGGCCTTGATAAATGTACAAGAATTACATGAGCAATATGAGAAATCGCTACCTTATTCTTTAGCAATGCAAACCACCCACAGGTACTTCTATAGTTATTGTCAATGAGAGCAACTTCTATGTTTATTACTACGAACTGCCTACCTGTAGGTTTTGTGTCCAAGTCGTAGGGGTTCACAATAGGAGTTATCCCGGATACCATGATCTGATGACCTAGTCTAATCACCCACAAACCCCTTTTCTCAGCGCCGATACCCATAAACTCCTGCTGGGACCCAGGAACGCCGAGGAATAGCTACTTTAGTACCCTCAGCAACAGGCAGACATATATCGGTTCCCTAGCATCTTCGCGATGATTCTCGTGTCTTTCGTCGTCGAGGATTATTAGTACTAAATTGAGGTTCGACAGACTTTACAGTAGTTCAAACCCTTGGTGTATGCAGTTTGTCGCGCCTCAGGCCCTTTCTCTATTTCGTGCATCAGGTTAGAATGCAAACTCCGACGCCAAAGTCTTCCTCTTGTGCTAGTATCCTCTGGTATAACGCTCTGGAGGATCGTATGAAGAATGGGGCATATGGCGGAAAGTGATAATCGTCTGGCTAGATATGAGCTTCCTTAGCTAGAGCCAGAAGAGTGATTATAGAGTGGAACGGTGGAAAGCTTGGGATAGAAGTTATACCGCCCAGGTGGAGCGTTTCCTAGCACCTATCTCCGAAAATAGCCCTGACCTACAACATCTGGGGAAATTGCCACGATGATTCCTGCTTGGGGGTGGGCTATCAGTGCGGTAGTATGAGCATGTATCGTGTTCCCCAAAGGAAACGAACAGGTATGTATGCACTTGAGAGCCCCGTAGAGGTTAAATATCATGCGTGCAAGGAACAATGCAGGGCATGTTCACATATATCTTGCGTGGGGTAGTTGAGGCTCTCCGTTACTTCGGGCTTCTTATAGCATCGACCTTATTGTATTATACAAACACCCTGGGACGACGCACCCCCTATTATATTCACAGAGGTAGTAAGAAGCTCTTTTCAGGGAAGCAACAAGCAACAGAACCAGGTATGGAGCTGCTGATATATTAACACATCTCGTAAATCAACTCACATGATGCATCACAGGCGAAAGTTGGTCGTGTACCATTGGTGTTTATATGGTTGATGTGAACTCTTCCGAGAATATGTAACATCGACCTTCGATTGGCATACAATGCAAAAGTCATGGTTGGTACCTCTAATAACGAGTAACGACCACCTTTTAAAATTTTGATAATTGAACTCGATATAAATGCTCTTCTCAGCTTCCATAAAATCAGGTGGTTATGTAAATATTTAGGGGCTGGTTTGGCGTTCAGTGCCAGGCAGGCAGGGAGTAAACCTAACCCAAATCCATCTGTTCAGACTTGAGAGTTCGGCGTACAAAAGTCAAGAGACCCGTAACACACACATATTTCAAATGAGGTGTACATTCGGTTTACCTGACGAACTGAGAGCTTCTGTGGTTTTGTCCCGGTATAGGAATAGGTAGCCGGGACTTGCATCTCGGAGAATACGTGCTGCCCATGTTTCAAGGAACGCTGACAATGTTACGAATGCCCTCAGGATAGGGCCCAAGCAACATCCCATCCCATAAATGCAATCTAGATTAAGACAACGAGCCTTGAGCCACATTATATGCTCAAGATACAGTCTAGAAACAAACAGGCATCGATTTCTAAGTAGACCATCAATGCATTCATACTAATATGCCCACATCGAGAAACCTTCGTAATAATACCACATGTATTTGAGATGGAGCTGACAGTGCTTACATCAGGCTGGCTGCTCTTGGCCTGGCCGGCGGATAGGGGGGGATCGAATGATAGTAAAACGTAGGCCGAACTCGAGCAAATAGCGATGGCTGGCTTACTCGGCTATCAAGGCCATATGAATCTCTATGGCCATGGACATGATTAAAGAACCATCTGTCCCTCAAGAGTTGATTGCACAGAGATTGCCCTGCGAAGTGTTCATTTACTTACCTAGGTAGTTACTAGTGACTTCAGAGATGCGGATCAAACGCTCCGTATCGTTTAGGTCAGAAATGATATTTTGACTGGACAAAAGGAAGACGCTCCCGTCTCAAGTAGACCTGGCTATTGACATGCTCAGAGCCAAGGACTTGATGTACCATCAAGTCGAATAGTGGATGGTTCGAGTGTGTAGGTACGAAGTGAAGTGCGAATTGAAGTACAGAGTGAAGTATGGAGTTGTCTTATCTGTGCCATAATGACATCGCTATCGTTATCGTTATCGTTATCGCTATCGCTATCGCTATCGCTATCGTTCGAGTGTCTCTTATCAGTGTATCGCATCATACATACAGCGCGCCACAGCTTAGGTAATGTAGGTAGGTACAATAGGTACTTTGAGCATTAACTTCCAGTTGCAGAGGGCTTAGCGTTCATTTAGCGCGAGTAATGCCACTAAGCAGCTTGGGTCAAGCAGTCAAGGCCCTGAGGGCGCCCTGCCTTTGAACTTCTTTGATCAGCCTTTCCATTCCCAAACCGAAATTTGTTGCTTCATCTTACAAAGCAACAACACAAAACGCAGACGACTCGAATCCGAAAACTCAACCACGGATCGCGCTTCTCTACAGGGAGTCGAGTCTGCCCATACATCTTTTCTACATCAGTGTGATCCTGATAATCCGATACTTTCTACGTCAACACTGGTCTTTGTCACTCGCGCCAGCACTCCAGCACGCCGGCACGCCTACATCCGCGTCCGACCTTGTGCTTCCCTTCTTTCCGACTTCAACGGTGCCCTACGCGCCATTCCGATTACTGCCGCCTGTTTTTGCAGGTGTCCTCTGAGTTTATGTCTATGGAATACTGACAGAGCGCGTCTTTGAGCGCTCCATTCCCTCCCTATCTTAAACGATCTGACGAAGACCTCTTATTGCCACCGATATTGACTCCATCACACCCATTGCACCTTTTAATCTCTCCATAGCATCCAGACTGGTGCACTGTTATTCGACCTCTCCATTACAATCAATTGGTCATCTACTAGATAACGGAAACCTCGGCCCTCCCCATTTTTCGCCACACACCGTTCTAACGTTTCTACTCACCGAAGGCGTACTCGTGGGCTTATTGCAACCGCTCGACTTGATTTGCGCACGACTGCATCCTTCCGAAACATCACAATGGCGGATTACGATGAGGCGTTCGAGTATGAGGAGGAGTACGGGGACGATAACAATATCACACCCGAGGATTGCTGGACCGTAATCTCCTCCTATTTCGAGACGAAGGGGCTTGTCTCCCAGCAGATCGACTCTTTCAATGACTTCCAAGAGACCACTATCCAGGAATTGATTGATGAGTACTCCCATCTCAGTCTCGATGAGAACAATCCTCCGGCCACTGGTGGCCGCGAAATCGCGGTGAAGCGATATGAGATCAAGCTTGGAGGCATCACCATCTCGCGACCCGTCATCCACGAAAGTGATAGCACATCCGCACCGCTCCTTCCTTACGAATGCCGCGACCGAAACCTGACCTACGCGAGTCCTATCTATGTCAAGATGGACACCAAAGTCTCCGCTTGTATTGAGGAGCCCGTCCCTCTGCACGAGATGGACTCGCAACAGCAGGATGAATATGCGAAGACTGGCCAAGAGCCTACTCGCTTAGTTTGGGAGGAAGTGGAAAACACCATGCAAAGCACTGATCCATCCAAGGACAACTCGGCTGTCTTCATCGGCAAACTCCCGGTTATGCTCAAGTCCAAGGCGTGTCATCTTAGTCGCGAAAGTGAAGAGGATCTATTCCTGCTCAACGAATGCCCCTACGACCAGGGTGGCTACTTTATCATCAACGGTAGTGAGAAGGTTCTTATTGCCCAGGAGCGCTCCGCTGCCAATATCGTCCAGGTCTTCAAGAAGGCACAGCCTAGTCCCTTCTCGTACACTGCCGAGATTCGGAGTGCCCTGGAGAAGGGTTCTCGCCTTATTTCTTCCCTCATGCTAAAGCTGTATTCTAAGGGTGACGCTTCTAGAGGAGGAGCGTATGGCCAGATAATTCATACCACTCTGCCCTACGTCAAGTCTGACCTTCCCATCGCTATTGTCTTTAGGGCTCTAGGCGTGGTCAGTGACGAAGAAATTCTCAACCACATCTGCTACGACCGAAACGACAGTGTCATGCTGGAGATGTTGCGACCATGTATCGAGGAGGCCTTTTGTATTCAAGATAGAGAGGTGGCTTTGGATTACATCGGCAAGCGCGGCAATCAGACCACGGGAATGACTAGAGAGCGCCGTGTTCGAGCTGCCAGGGATATCTTGCAGAAGGAGATGCTGCCACACATCTCGCAGGGTGAAGGCTGCGAGACTAGAAAGGCCTTCTTCCTGGGTTACATGATCCACAAGCTCTTACAGTGCGCGCTGGGCCGACGCGACACCGACGACCGAGATCATTTTGGCAAGAAGCGCCTTGATCTTGCTGGTCCATTGCTTGCTAAGCTGTTCCGCAACATCGTACGCCGACTGACCCAGGAGATCACGATGCATTTGAAACGTTGCGTTGAACAGAACAAGCTGTTCCAGATTCACATGGCCGTCAAGCCTCAGATCGTCACGAACGGGTTGAAATACTCGCTCGCTACTGGCAACTGGGGTGATCAGAAGAAGGCGATGAGTTCTACTGCTGGTGTGTCGCAAGTCTTGAACAGATATACCTTTTCGTCCACCTTGTCACATCTGCGGAGAACCAACACACCCATTGGAAGAGATGGAAAGCTCGCCAAGCCTCGCCAGCTTCACAACACGCATTGGGGCTTGGTCTGCCCAGCGGAGACGCCCGAGGGTCAGGCCTGTGGTCTGGTGAAGAATCTGTCTCTGATGTGCTCCATCAGTGTTGGCACATCCACCGAGCCCATCATAGACTACATGATCACCCGGAACATGGAAGTTCTAGAAGAGTATGATGCCGCACGCTATCCTAATGCCACCAAGATCTTTTTGAACGGCTCCTGGATTGGTGTGCACCAGGATCCTAAGTCACTCGTTAAGGATGTCCAACAGCTGCGACGAACGAATCAGATCCCTGCTGAGGTCTCCCTGATCCGTGATATTCGCGACCGTGAGTTCAAGATCTTCTCAGATGCCGGTCGAGTCATGCGTCCACTATTCGTCGTCGAACAAGAGGATGACCCCGAGAGAAATGCCGAGAAGTACAACTTGGTCCTCACCAAGGACATGGTGCGTCGGCTTGAGATAGATCAGACGCTTCCACCGGGGAGTGATGAATTCTTCGGTTGGCAGGGCCTCGTAAATGAAGGTGTTATCGAGTATCTTGATGCCGAGGAAGAAGAGACGGCCATGATCTGTATGACTCCGGAAGATCTTGATACCTTCCGGGTCGCCAAGGCAGGCCAGCCGGTCAACGAGGACAACACGGACGAACCTAACAAGCGAGTCAAGACAAAGATGAGCATGACCACTCACATGTACACCCATTGCGAGATCCATCCCAGTATGCTTTTGGGCATTTGCGCCAGTATCATTCCCTTCCCCGATCATAACCAAGTATGTTCTATGCTGCATGCGTTTCTGCTTTGGTTGAATTGCTTATTGACTTGCAAACTAGTCTCCGCGAAATACCTACCAATCAGCTATGGGTAAACAAGCTATGGGATTCTTCCTCACCAACTACTCGCGCCGTATGGACACCATGGCAAACATTCTCTACTACCCCCAGAAGCCTCTTGGCACCACGCGGTCCATGGAGTTCCTGAAGTTCCGTGAGCTTCCTGCTGGCCAAAATGCCATCGTCGCCATCGCTTGTTACTCTGGGTATAACCAGGAAGATTCGGTCATCATGAACCAGAGCAGCATCGACCGAGGCCTCTTCCGGAGTTTGTTCTTCCGTTCCTACTCGGACTGTGAGAAGCGCATAGGCATAAACACGATCGAGACGTTCGAGAAGCCTTTCAGAGCCGATACGCTCCGTCTCAAGCAGGGTACATATGACAAGCTTGACGATGATGGCATCATTGCACCGGGTATTCGTGTCTCTGGCGAGGATATCATCATTGGCAAGACCTCGCCGATCAACCCAGAAAACGAGGAAATGGGACAACGCACCAAGGTGCACGTAAAGCGGGATGCATCGACACCTCTCCGCAGCACCGAGAGCGGTATCATCGACTCGGTCGTCGTTACAACGAACGCGGACGGTCTGCGTTACGTCAAGGTTCGAGTCCGAACGACCAAGATTCCCCAAATCGGCGACAAGTTCGCCTCACGTCACGGTCAGAAGGGTACTATTGGTGTGACATACCGCCAAGAGGACATGCCTTTCACGCGAGAGGGAATCACCCCTGACATCATCATCAACCCGCACGCCATTCCGTCGCGTATGACCATTGCTCATTTGATCGAATGTCTCCTTAGCAAAGTATCAACCCTAAAGGGAATGGAGGGCGACGCGACGCCGTTTACGGATGTCACTGTCGACTCGGTGTCTAACCTTCTGCGCGAGCATGGTTACCAGTCTCGCGGTTTCGAAATCATGTATCATGGCCACACAGGTCGCAAGCTCCGCTCGCAGGTCTTCTTTGGTCCGACCTACTACCAACGCCTCCGTCACATGGTCGACGACAAGATCCACGCTCGAGCTCGTGGTCCGGTGCAGATTATGACTCGTCAGCCCGTCGAAGGTCGTGCTAGAGATGGTGGTCTGCGTTTCGGAGAAATGGAACGTGATTGCATGATTGCTCACGGTGCAGCTGCTTTCTTGAAGGAGCGTTTGTTTGAGGTGTCGGATGCCTTCCGAGTCCACATATGCGAGATATGTGGTTTGATGACCCCGGTTGCGTAAGTTTGCCCTTCTCTGGATCCTGTCATGTTGCTTCGCTGGGACTAACGTTGTTCAACAGTCAATTGACCAAACAAACATTCGAATGCCGACCTTGCCGGAACAAGACCAAGATTGCGCAGATCTATATCCCCTACGCGGCCAAGCTACTTTTCCAGGAGCTTCAAGCGATGAACATCGCTTCCCGCATGTTCACCGATCGATCCGGCGTGTCTCTTCGTTGAGATTGGGGTTCTCATAGCATGTAGAGAATTAGGCCCTTAATACCCCTTGGTCTTCCAGAGGGAATATCAATCCTCGCCATGTTCGTTATTTGCATCTAGGGCGGCGTTTTCTTTATACATCAGCCTCAGTCAAGCCTGCTTAGCACAATATGATGCTATGCAGAGAAGTCTGCAGGGTTCGCTGGCGTTGTGGTCACATGAGAATCATGGTTTTCGCCTGGTTTTGGCTGCTAGTAGTAGGGTTTGGAGTCCCTCGAAGCAAACTTGATTTAGTCAGGGGGAGAATGGTCGGATGGGGAGAGAGAGAGGCTGGACGGGGAGAGGCTTTGATGATGACTTGACGCTTATGTACAACAGCGACATCCACCCTATAGGTACATAGCCCTGCCTGCCTTAGCAAGATCCTAGACTGAGAACTTAGACATTGCTGTTGTAAGCGTTGTCGGTCTGGTCTGGTTTCAGTTGTGCCGTAATGGATATTTGTGTACACGACAAAGTCTTAACGAGACCCTTGATCACTCACCACCCTCATGTAGTTGACACATGCATCATCATCTATGAAGGTGATGTTTCAGTGGACCGTAAGCTACGTAAACAACCTGGATTTCGTCCTACCAGGGAATTCGGGAGGATTAATAAGCAATGTGTATTATTATCATGCATCTTTGGATGGGTGGCTTGTAGTCATATGGAGGGATATAAAGTATCCAAGTGGTCACTAACGCTGTAGTTCTCAGTGCGTGTATAAACCAACAATCTCGCCCTCTCTGGTCCCACCCAACGCGAGAGCTGGCTGTTGCATGGGGAGGTGTAGCAGTAGTAGTGCTGGTTGTTGTACCTAGGTAGTGATGAGGACGCTTGATTATAGTCATAATGTTCATACATGGTAAGTATGCATATAACTTGGGAGTAGTCAGCCCAGAGAACAAGGCTGGGACCAAGCCCTCCCCTTCAGGGCTAAAAATGCAGTGAAGAAGTCAACGGCGAGGCAAGGCAAACTACAACTGGAAATACGACGAACCAGATCATTAGGAAAGCTATGTTATATGGAGTATATGCATATATACATGAAATGTAGCAAATCTTTCCTAAGTTAGGCAAAATCAAAAGTAGCCCGCGCTTCAAAGTGGTTGAGCGTAACATTAATAATGATTGATTCAATCAGTATGCTGCACAGCCACGTATGTGCCTTACCGTTGAAAGTTAGATGTTACCCCCTGGAACTCCCTAGAAATCACGTAGTTATTCTCAACGTATCTAGGTATACACCAATAAGCAGCCTGAGGAACGAAGCTCTGCCTTATTGCAGGGGGATCCCGAGCTGGTGAAGTTGGCTACAAAAAATTTCATGCTGCTTAAGCAAGTGAAGATTGGCAATCTAAAGGCAGGACAGAATCACTGGAATGAGACTATCCGCGAGAAAAGCAAGGAAGGGGCGGATACAGTTTCATAGGTTTCTATTATAATTGAGAACTCTGACATCAGAGAGAGCACTTATGGCTCGCTCTCTAACCGTCCTTTGGCTTGTTGGCTGACTAAACAGCTGGTTTGTGGATTTCGGCTGTGTTGCCCATGACCATGACCATCACCTCATAATGCCCGGCGTTATAGTCACTACAGGGATCACCGTAGGTAGAAAGAAGCAGGCAGATACAGCCTAGAGTAAACGACTGCGCGCCATCATGTAATTAAGAGCCGCTATTTTTACCCAAAGCGTTTGGTCACGCAGCTGCAGAAGGCAACTCGTCAGGCAAGCCAGTGCCCAGCTCGACGTGCTCCGTCCAGCTCCAGCCGAGGCCTCCGCCCTTCTCCTTGGTCAAGGCGTGCTGTACGACCTCGATGATCTGCGGATTTTTTTCTGTCTCCGCGTTTGCTCCCCCCTTTCCATCAACGTCAATGTCCCCACCAGAACCGGCCACCAGCGCCGCCTGGGTCTGGGACTTCTGCTGAGGAGGCGGAGCGGCGAAGTCGAACACGCGGTAGTCGGCGTTGAAGTAGAAGCACCCCGTGACGGCGACGCGCAGGAAGCCCGAGTGGGAGACGACGACGATGACCTTTTCGGGGCGGGCGCGGAGCCGCCGCAGCGCCGTCTGGGCCCGCGCCAGGATCGCCGAGCGCTGGAAGTGGTACGCCGCCGCCGCCGCCGACCTCTTGTCCGGGTACACCGGGTCCAGCGCCGTGGCGAAGTCGACCGCCGGGAACTCCTGCGCTAGCTGCGCGGCCGGGGTGCCTGTGTCGCAGGGCTTGTCGGAGTTTTCTGGGTTTTGCGGGTTAGCTGTACAGTGTAGGTGGATGTGTAGGTGGGTGTGGGGGTGGATGTGGATGTGGAGGTAGATGTGGAGGTGGAATGGTGTTATACTGCCTGGTCATGCAGTTGGGCCGGCTGGGGTTAAGCTTACCCTGCCAATTGGCGTCGGCCTCGATCTTGACCCCCTTTTCGATGAGCCAGTCGAGCGAGCGCAGGGCCGTTTGAACGGTTCTGCGCATCGGGGAGACCACGATGAGTCCTGCCTGCTGGGCGAGTGGATTCTCCATGAGACTCTTCCGCAGCTCTAGACATTGGTTCTGACCTAACTCCGAGAGGTCTGGGTCATGGATGTCCCAGTTTTCTAATTCAGAAGTCAGATTGGATCCAAAGGGGGGTTATTCAACCTTGCGTTTGACGAGGCAAGGAAAGCTTTGGCTCACGTGTCGCATTGTGTTCGGCCTGCGCATGCCGGATCAGTATGATTGTAGGAGGCATGGCGGTATGTTCTAGGCAGTGGGTGTCTTGACGATCGGCCCCGAATAAGATATAGATTTATGCAGGTGGTGGTTATAGGTATGTAGGTATACCTATATGGTTGTTGTAGGGAGTGGAGGACAGGAGAAAGTGTGGGCCGGCGAGATATAGTTTTGGTGTCTTATTGTAGGTATAAATCTTACATAGGCAGGTCATGGGGGGACGGGCAAGAAAGTATCCAAGAACAGTGCGATATATTCCCTCTGGATATATATGGATGAACCTACATATTGACGGTCTGACATACAAATTCTTTGTCCATATCAAGTTACTCATGACAAATTCCAGAGGTCCAATAGCTCATGAACGGAATGCACGATGGGTGCTTAGGTAGGTACCTGCAAGTAGGTAGTAGTATGTACTTTTGTTCACACCCGGGGGCCGTCTAGGAAGTGGAGACGGAGATACGGAGGCACGGAGCCCTGTACCTAACACCTGGAATGCCTAGCCAACGGTAGTTACCTTAACTCTAAGCACCTATAGCGCCAATTCAAACCGTCCTGCCGTCATAGCTTGGAACCTTGGAAGTCTCTCTAAGATAACTTCCGATAGCTTCTGGGTCAAGTAAATAAAGAGTCTAAATAAACTACCAGTAGGTACCAAACTAATTCAACAGATCAACCAGAGAACCAACTGCAGACCAGCACCGATGACAGGCTGTCCCTTACGATTGATCTTGCTCTTTAAACCCAATACCCGAAATGACCAGCATCGATGAACTGTTCAAGGTCAGCAACTTTCTCATGGCCAACCAATCCATCTCCAATCTCCAATAGCTGTAGCTAATGTTCCAAACCAGGCATCCGGCGTGGGCAACAAGCGCAAATTAGAGCCGCTTCGAGATCCAAGTAAGACTCCCGACTGCCGACTTCCGACTCCCTTTCCCTCGCTTTCCCTTACTTTCCTTCGCACTGGTCACTCCCCTCAACGAATTGAACCCGCATAGACTGACCGTGATCCCTCATCCAGACCAGGTCTACAAATCTGCCCGCCTAACCCCGGATGGTCACAGCAGCCGACACGCGCGCATAGACGAGGAAGACACCGAAGCCGGGCCAGCCCCGCCACCACCAGACGGCGCCGAAGATGAAGATGGCGATTACGGGCCCGGTTTGCCGCCCGACGATGAGGATGCTGACAACGATGACGAAGAGGGGCGGTTCTTCGGCGGCGGCATCACTGCGCAGGAGTCCGAGGTGCTAAACTACATGGACGAGCGAGAGAAGGACGACACAAACGGAATGACGACGGCGGCAGCGACGACAGCCAAGTTCGACGTCGCGTGGCTGCGCAAGACAGCCCTCAACTTTGAGAAGCGCATCACGCGCAACGCGGAGCAGCGGGCGCGGTTTGAGGGGGAGCCGCAGCGCTTCATCCAGAGCGAGGCGGAGCTGGACGCGGAGGTGAAAGCGCTGTCGATCCTGGCGGAGCACCCGAACCTGTACCCGGAGTTCGCGCGGCTGGGGTGCGCGGCCAGCCTGGTAGGCCTGCTGGCCCACGACAACACCGACGTGGCGGTCGACGCCGTCGAGATCGTCGGCGAGCTGACCGACGAGGACGTCGCGGCCGACGAGGCCCAGTGGCGCGCCCTCGTCGACGCCCTGCTCGACGCCGACCTGCTCGGCCTGCTCGTCTCCAACCTCGCCCGTCTCGACGAGCGGAACGAGGAGGTCGACCGCGCCGGCGTCTACTACGCCCTCGGCGTCGTCGAGAACCTGTGCAGCGGCAGCGGCGAGGCCGCCCGCACCGCCGAGCGCGTCGGCGCCCACGACGGCCTGCTCCGCTGGCTGCTGCGCCGCATCCAGGCCAAGGAGTCCCCCGTGACCCAGAACAAGCAGTACGCGGCCGAGGTGCTCGCGATCCTGGCGCAGACGTCGGCCAAGAACCGGCGGAAGCTCGCCTCCCCCATCCCTGCTCTCGAGGACGGCAGTAGCGGCGACGGCGATGGCAATTATATCGACGCCGTAGACATCCTGCTGCAGCTGGCGGCGGCGTACCGCAAGCGCGACCCGCAAAAGGGCGACGGCAACGAGGAGGAGTACATGCAGAACCTGTTCGAGGCGCTGACGTGCGTGGCGGACGAGCCCGAGGGCAAGGCGCGGTTCGTAGCGGCCGAGGGCGTCGAGCTGTGCCTTATCATGCTGCGGGGCGAGGGCAATAGCAGCAACAAACTGAGCCGGGCCGCGGCCCTGCGCCTGCTCGACCACGCCACGACGGGGCCCGGGTCCGCCGAGGTCTGCCGGAGGCTCGTCGAGGCCGGCGGCTTGAAGACCGCCTTCACGCTGTTCATGAAGACGACCAAGGACCACAACAAGCACAAACACGGCCACGGCCACGACAGCCAGGCCGCGGCCGCAAGCAGCACGATCGAGCACCTCGTCGCCATCTTCGCGTCGCTGCTGCGCCGGCTGCCGGCCGACTCGGCCGAGCGCATCCGCACCCTCGCCAAGTTCGTGGAGCGGGACTACGAGAAGACGGCGCGGCTGGTGCAGCTGCGGCGGGAGTACGCGGCGCGCGACGAGGCGATCCGGCTCCAACAACAGCAAGCACAGAAAGCACGAAAGGCACAGGGGAAGATGATGACGGCCGAAGAAGAAGCCGCGATGGCGGACGAGTGGTTCTCGCGCCGGCTGGACGCGGGCCTGTTCACGCTGCAGACGCTCGATGTCGCGCTCGCGTGGCTAGTGGCCGAGGATGGCGGCGCCGCCGATCGCATCCGCCGCCTGCTGGCTGAGCGGGACGAGACGCTTGCGGTCGTCCGCGATACGATACAGGAGCAGATCGAGGGCATGGACGATGATGATGGCGATGGCGATGCAGCGGATGGGGAAGGCGGGCGGGGTGAGGAGACGAGGGAGAGTAGGGAGATGCTGTCGACGCTGGTGCAGTTCCTGCAGTAAGTGGTGGGAGTAGGTGGTTGCCAGCTTAGGGCTGTAGCTTCTGTAGTATAATGTGTAAATCGAAAGGGGGGGAGGGGGTATCTAGCAGCTACCTACCTACCTACTTACCCGCAGGCAGTCATGGCAGGCAGAATCACACAACAGCAGAACGGGAGAAAGGGTATTGACTAGGAGCGAGAAACCGCTGCTATTACCTACCTAGTGCCGGCCAAGGGGCATCTTAAGAGATTGTCCTATCGACAGACAGAAAGATATACCCCTGAGGAATGCTCTATCTACCTAATAAGACAGGGAGCTCGAGCATAGTTAGTTGAAGTGATATACCGTCTTAACATAGCCCGATACGAAATGAAATAAACGGAACCTAGGATTGTTCCATTTGGAAGCTTTTTTTCTTTCTTTCAAATTTACTGCAGTTCACACATGCCGAATGAATTGCTCCGTCTACTTCTAGGCGTAGGCGTCGCTTGTCTGCTGTATCGTGTAATTCGTTCGAACGCAGTCCGGCAAGTCATACAATAGCTGACGTTGTCCATGTGTATGTAAGTATGTCTGTATGTTTGTTTATATGTAGGTACCTATGCAGTTATGGAAAAACACAGCACGCAAAGTCAAAGTCATCAATCAACCACGGTCCTTTCGCTTTCGACTTCTTTGGTAGCAGCAGTAACAGTAAACAGTCGACCCTCCCTAAAGTCTGACCCCTGCCCCCCTTTATCTACGAGCAGTCACTCGTCTCCCCGCCTCCAGTATAGCCCACTCACTACCTCGACATCCGATGATTGCTCATGCCGCCGCCGCCGTGGGGGCGACGGGGTGGATCTCGAGAACGGCCTTGAGCAGGTCGTCGACGACCTTGGCCTGGCTCTTCTTGCCGGCGGTCTGGATCTCCTGGATCTTGACGTCGGCTTCCTTGTTGGCCTCGGCTTCGGCCTCCTTGTTGCCTTGGGTGTGCTGTTTCGATGGTTACGAGATCGGATTCGTTTTCTGTCAGCTTCCAGTTTCTTTTTTCTTCTTCTCTTCTTTTGATGTCCCATATTGATGGACGAGTTGAGTGGTAGATGGGAGTGAAGAGTGTGGTTCGTTGCTTGTTTTGGTTGGCTACCTACCTCGGCCTCGAACTTCTTGAACTCCTCTTCCTTGGTCTTGCGGTAGGCGTCTATCTCCTTCTTGGCCTCATCGCGGGCCTCGCGTACTCTCTTGGTTCGGACTAGTTCTCGGGAAGTAGGTTAGGTTAGGTTAGGATCAAGGCCCATTTCACATCACAACACATCGCCATGCTCGGCATGCGGTATAGTACGAGTAGTTTGTTTCAGAGAGACACAGGACCAGTTTATGGAATAATGGTAAACAGGGTGATGATGTAGGCGGGTTTCGACGATTCGAAGTGTTCTAGACGTACATTCTCGAGCTGCGTGGCGAACACGATGTTAGCGATGGACACAATCCGATGAGCGACAAACTAAGTGGGCAGATAGGCCAGGTTTCCGTTGAAGACTTCAGACCACACACGCACCTTTCTGGACAATTTTGGATGCCTCCCGCTCGGCCTATTGCGCATGGGTTGAGTCGTGTTAGCTAGTCATTGCGAACGATGGATCCGGATATGTGTGTATAATGCATGTGACACCCAGTAGCATCGTCCGTGTATGGGTTCGCATCCGTATGGGCGGCTTCGTACGTACGTCAAGCAGGGTCTGGATGCCCGCCGAGTTCTGAGCCGACTGTTGTTATATGCATCGTCAGCCTCGTTCCCCCTTTCTGGACGACGTATAGACTGCGCATCATACCATCTTGTTGGCGTGTTAGAGTGTCGCGGGAAATGTGGTGGTATTGTGTTGTCGGATATATCAGGGTGGGATCGCGTCGACAAAAGCACCGGCTACGAAGGTAAAGGCAGTTGTGGAGGGTACTTGTGTAGTAGGTAGGCAGGTATTCGCAGCTATGAGGTATGAAGGTATGATGAATGGCTGGCACGACGAGGTTCGTGTCTCGGCGGCGGACGGAGCTCTGACGACGTCGGTGCTACCAGGGCTCCAGGGCTCCAGGGCTCCAGGGCTCTAGGGCTACCAGGTACATTGCGTAGTACATTTACAGCGTACCTAGTTCCTTGATAGTAGCCTTGCAGCTGGTAGATGGCACTAAACTGCAGGTGGCGTTATTGGGTAACAGTGGGTTGAAGACCGCTAACGCATGTGCAGAGCGGCAGGGCGGCGGAAGTCAACCTCGACGTTATGTCATCTGATTATTATTCAACCGTATTGTAGCGATTGTAGCTGCTTTATAGTTGACTCAAACTTTTGCATTATAGTTGACCCAAACTTTTGCAAATCGAGCCATCGCATGAAGCTGTCGTATGTACCTGAGCTTTTGACCATGGCTTCACAATAGTGACAGTCATATTATATTACCACATACCACAAGACCAATTTTGAAGCCGCATCCTTGTCAGAAACGGCACGGCACCGTGATTGGAACTTTCTTACCCGGACCGATAATGTCGCGAGCGTCCCAGCTCACCCTGGCCGGCACTTCGCTGTTTGCCGCGGGCACCATCCTGTTCGTGCATTTCCAGCAGAAGTCCGAAAAGCAGGTATTTTGACCTTTTTCTATTTTGACCTTTTTCTCCTTGCATCTCCCCTTCTTTTTCTTTTTTTCTGTGCTCACAACGAGGTGCTGCAACCACAGGCGATGCACCAAGGTGTTGTGCGCGATATGGAGCAGCAGCGGATCAAAAGGGAACGCCAGCTCGACTTCGATGTTCAGAAGGCCTTGGAGGAGGAATACAAGAAGGCTCAGACGGTGCGGGATACGACGGCCGAATCGCCGCCAGAGGGGACCATGCCGAATCGGTAGTCCTCCGGAGAAAGGGCCGGTCCGTTGTCGCACGGCTGCTTTGCCCTGCCCCTGTTCGGGATCTTGCCCTGCCCCTATTCGGGATCTTGCCGCTTGGTGGGACAAGAGCGCATGCATTTCCTTGAAAAACGGGTTTGCGTTAGCCCTTCACACGCGCCTCTCTAGAAATCCAGCAGATCTCAGACCCATATGAGCAAACATCCAGTAATACAATCTCACCGAGTCAACTGCATCTTGGCTTTTCAACTGTTATTGTCTACTACTACGTAGGTGCACTATAGGGACCTTGTCGGATGAGCTTATGGATTTTGTACTGCGTAAGTCTCCGCTTTTCATCCGACTCGGCCTGATTTGTCATCATACAATAGCATCGTGTCGTATGGTGTAACTGACCGGCTGATTAATATGGCGATACTCAGGTGGGTAGGTCAAGCTACAATATCTTCCCGTATCAAATATTCTACGGACCCCTGGTTGAACACGTCGCCCATGCTTGCCATGTCTGCCCGGGCTGGCTGTTGGTTCCAGACATTTCCGGGCCTATGAGTTCAAATAGACCCAACATTAACGTCGATCAAGTGGACATATCTCCCAGCTCCGAGGCGGTTCGGCGGTGCGGTGCCGGTCCAATCACCCCATGATCCCCATGATCCCCACGACCGTAACAACTTAGAGCCGCATTATATAATATTATGCCCGAGATGGGGCGGGACCCTCTCCCGCGCGACTACCGTCCCTGGTGCTTTGTTTGTCCTCGCTACGTCTCGAGAAACTTCCATATAAAAACCCCACGGCAGTAGCAAACGAGGTGAATAGGGTTTTGTTCCTTTGTTTAAACTCACTAGATCGGATTGTAAAGACCATACCTCTGTCATATTCGAGTCTGTGCCAAACACCTACCTACTGAAGTACACAACAACTGAACAAAGTCCCTATCTTAATTTCACGCTCTTCGTTCATAGTAAAAGATCGGGCAAAAATGGCGTCTACGGATAAGAAGGTTCTCATCATCGGACCGGGCTTCATCGGCTGGAACGTGCTCGAACTGCTTGCCAAGGAAGGGTACGCCGTGACGGGCTTCGTGCGGCGACAGGAGGCAGCCGATCAGCTCAAGGCATCCGGAGCCGCACAGACGGTGCTGGGCGAACTCGACGATAAGGCGCTCATCACGAAGCTAGTCGCGGACCACGACATCGTCATGCACATCGCGTCGGCGGACCACGCCCCCAGCGCCGAGGCCGTACTAGCCGGAGTGCGGCAGCGGGCCGACGCCGGCCTGCAAACAATTTACATCCACACGACGGGCACGTCGGTGATCGGCCAGCCCGGCGCCCCCGACAAAGCCCGCGTGTTCCACGACAGCGTCCAGGCCGAAATAGACTCGGTGTCCGACACGGCGCCGCACCGGCAGATCGACCTCGCCGTCACGGCGGCGCAGAAGCAGCTGCTGCAGGCGCGCAAGGCCAAGATCGCCCTCATGATTCCGCCCCTCATCTACGGCTTCAACCCGGCCCACCAGCGCCTGTCCATCCAGATCCCGTCGCTGACGCGCTACGCCCTCAAGCACGGCTTCGCGGCGCACTACGGCACCGGCGATGCCGTCTGGAGCGTCGTGCACGTGCTCGACCTGGCGCGCGCCTACGTCGTGCTGCTGCACCACCTCGAGGCCGAGCCCTACGGCTCCGCCGACCTCGACAACCCCTACTACTTCTGCGAGGCGTCGTCGCCGCCCGACGGCCAGGGCGACGTCAGCTGGCGCGAGATCGCGGCCACCATCGGCCAGGCGCTGCACGAGCGCGGCGCGGGGCTCGTCGCCGACCCGAACCCGCGCACCGCGCCGCCCGAGACGCTCGGCGATATTTTCGGCGACTTCACCGGGGCCGTGGTCGGCCGCAACAGCCGCAGTCGCGCGGAGCGGCTGCGCAAGCTCGGCTGGAAGCCTGTGGAGAAGGGCTGGAAGGAGAGCTTTCGGGAGGACGAGCTGCCTGCTATCCTGAAGGAGAGGACGGACTGGTCGACGTACGAGGGGTATGCGGCGCCTGTCGCGTCTTGAGTTTAAAAGGGGTCGGGGTTGAAGTTGAGCGGCTGTCTGTCTTGTCTTGTCTTGTCTTGTCTTTCCCAAGGTTGCCCGGGTTGTGTATATATCCTTCTTGTATCTACTACGGACTGTAGCGTTGCTGAGTAGAGAACTTCAATAGTTCGTCGGTTATACGAAGCACTTCGTATAAGTTCGCAATAATACGTTTATGTTCAGCGTTGAAAATGCGCCTGCCTCATCCTCCTGCTCGACATCATCTTCGTTGATGGACAAATGATGAACTCAACTCTGGCGGTCCGCATCTTGTACCGTTAGATATGTGAATTGGTAAATACTTTGGTAATCCACAGATAGTAATCATATACCCCTGTAATGGCGGCATCTGTAAGTGCACAATGAGCGGTGGCATCTACATTATCGTTCCCACTCATCCGCATTTTCCCATTCTCGCTCCCTCTTTGTCCAGACACCGTTGGAATGTTTGAATATATCGCTTTGACCTTGGTCTCTTGAAACCCAAGAAGCGTCGTGGATAGGTAGCCACCACTTGACTTCAGGGGTACTTTTTACAAACAGACTATACATGGCGCAAGGTTTTGTGACGAGATACCGGGACTGGCTCCCCCCACATCCCCCCTTCTTGACCAAGGTGCCCCAACTTGGCTGAGGTGCATGCTCTTGGCTTGGAAATAGTTGGGTAACCTGTATTTCCATTGGTCACGACTTGCAGTCTGAAGGACGGCATGTCACGATCCTGTTGACGACGTCCCGGGCGGGGAGCTTCTTCCTCGTCAAGTGATGACATTACCTTCATTTGGAAGGTGTTGTAGCACAGGTAAGGTTGCATTGTAGCTCCCTCTCCAGCTTAGTAAAAGGAGACATCAGAGCCGAGACGAGCTTGCAAAGCGCTTGATAATCAGCGAGTCAAGCATGGCAACCCCGATGGGATATTGAATATGCATGTCAATTTCTTTCTATAAGGATCGCGAGGACCAGCATGATGAAGGGCCCGACCCCGAGTGCCAGGTATACGGTGCATCTATACCTACTCACTGGATCTCCTGTTGACAATGCGGTTCTCTATTCTGAGTACTGCCTCTGTCTTTGCTTTCACCGCGCTAGGGGATGTCTTCTTAAGGCATGATGCTCTCCAGCTCACCAGCGACGACATTGGCGATTTTAGTGATATAGCATTTGGTAACGCAAATGACGCTACTGCTAGCCAGCCTGTTGAGGAGTGCAGATACTTTCCCGGCGATCAAGGTTGGCCGAGTGATAGTGAATGGAGTCGTCTCAACAGCTCTATAGATGGGTCTCTCCTGAAGCCTGAACCGGCCGCCGCCGTTTGCTATCCGGGGCCCTCCTATGACGAAGAGAGATGCAGGTTCTTGGTTGAGACAGCTGCCTCAGAACGTTGTAGGTAACCAAGGCCCCTTCATCACCCTAGAACCCTCGCCCCCTTCTCCTTGAGAATGTCTATATTGTAGAGAGTATCACTGATATATCATCAGAGTAAAAGCCCCCCCGACAGAAATTCTCGTCTCGCTTCTGGAGCTGCGATTCACACTGCGTGAATACAATGAAGGATGGATCATAGTTGGCAAACGACATCTGGTGTGCTGTCCAAATCGTATATTTAATACTGATCCATTGCAGACTTCTGGATCGACGACCCCTTGACAGCTCTGGCAGAATGGACTCAAGGGGCTACCTGTGCAGCGACTCTACAGCCACAGGGGAATTGTACTCGCGGGGGGTATCCGGCCTATGTTGTGAATGCCACGAGCGTGAAGCATGTCCAAGCCGCGGTAAACTTTGCGAGGAACAGGAACATAAGGGTTATTATCAAGCACGTGCCTCACATTTTCACAATCATATATGACCGTCTATACCCCCCATCCCTTTTCAAGCCCTCTCTTCTAATCAGCTAACTGCTCCCAACAAAAGGAACACGGGCCATGACTTCGGAGGCCGGTCCGTCGGCGCGGGGTCCCTCAGCATCTGGGTCCACCACTTCAAGGACTTCGAGCTCCTGCCCGCGTACACGCAGGGGAACTACACCGGGCGCGCCGTCCGCTACGGCGCGGGGGTCGAGGCCTGGGAGATGTACAACTTCATGGCGGCGAACAACATCACGCTGGTCGCGCCGGGCGGCACCACCGTCGGCGGCGCGGGCGGGTGGCTGAGCGTCGCGGGGCACTCCAGCATCACGTCGATGTTTGGGCTGGGCGCCGACCAGGCGCTCTCCCTCGAGGTGGTGACGGCCGATGGGCGCGTCCTGACGGCCGACCCGGAGACCAACACGGATCTGTTCTGGGCCCTGCGCGGCGGCGGCGGCGGTAAGTGAACCCCCTGAATCTGTTCTTATCTTCTCTTCCGAGGCTCTGAAGCTATCGCCCATTGCTGCATGTGATATTTGCCTGCCTAACTGACCATTGTGCACACATACACACGTACCACGTAAATAGCAACCTACGGCATCATCACATCGGTCATCATGAAGGCATACGACCCGGTCAACCTGACCACTTCAGCGCTGAATTTGAACTACCCTTCCCCCACCGTACCCGACGTCGACACCTTCTGGCAGGCCGTCGGGCTCTACTACCGCTACTGCGCCGAGATCCTCGACGCCGGCGGCTACGGCTTCAGCTACATCTACCCAGGGGCCAACGGCAGCTACCGGTTCACGACGACGTCGCAGTTTCCGGCCAAGACGTCCCCAGAGGTGCGCTCGCTCCTGCAGCCGCTATACGACTCTCTCAACCACCTGCTCCTCCTCCCAGGCGGCAGCAACGATACAGTCGTCATCGCCAACCCGGACCCCTCGACTCGGCCCTTCGGTACGCCGCGCGGCAGCGGCGATGGCAGGGACCAGCCCGTCAACACGCGGTACCGCTCGCGGCTCCTCCCGCGCGCGAACTGGGAGGACGACTCCCTGTTCGAGCAGACGATGGGCGCGATCCGCCGCGCCACCGAGGCCGGCTTCGATAACGACTTCTATTTTCACGGGACGCTGACGTCGCCGACGGAGGAGGTGGCGGGCTGGCCGGGTCGTGATAACGCCGGTAATTTCTTTTTACTTTTTTCTTCCCCCTTTCTTTTAGCGGGTTCTTCCTGTTTTATATTCCTCGCTCGGGGGAGAAACAATGAACTAAAGCATGTCCCGACCAACAAAAACAACCCTCCTCCTTATTTATGCCCCCTCTACTAGACATTCGAAGTGTTCCTCTCCCCCCTCCCCCCCCCCCCAAAAAGAAAGAGAACTTCCCCACAAAGGAACAGCCAGGATTGTTGATGCTAACTACGCCACAGTCCTGCCAGCGTGGCGCCAGAACCGCATGCACGCGATGCTGATGGACCTGCAACCGCCGAACCTAACGGGGGTGCGGGCGCGAGACCGCGACGCGACGATGCAGCAGTACGCGCAGCTGCTGCGGGCCGTGTCGCCCGGGGCCGGGTCGTACATGAACGAGGGGGACCCGGGGGAGCCGGCGTGGCAGCAGGCCTTCTTCGGCGACCACTACGCGCGCCTGCTGCGGGTCAAGCGCGCCCGCGACCCCTGGCACCTGCTCTGGGCGCCCACCACCGTCGGCAGCGAGGGCTGGGAGGTCCGCCCCGTCGATGGCTATCCCAACTCGCAGAATGGGAGGCTCTGCCGGACCAATGCTACTACCGCCGCCGCTGATGCCGGTGCCCTGCTGTAAATATGTATATATGTGGGTTGACAGACGTCTGGTCCTGGGAGAGGGGGCTGAGGCTTCGGATGTTATGTAGAACTGGGAACTGTTTTTAGACATTGCTGGACTGGTATAGGAGGAGTATGACTAGTTAGGGACGTGTGGGTGTGTGTGAATACAGACTCAGTATGTCGTGACGCCATGACCCCACAGCCGGCAGCAGCTTTATAGGGGCAGTTTGCATTAATAAGCCTTAAGCTAACAATTCGAACTCCTTGAAGTTATTCAAGGTGTCGTGAAAGAGTTTGTAGTCATGGCATGGGGAGGTTGGGTCAGAAGATCGTTTACTCGGGTCATTGTGCTTTCGGCCGCCAATATAAGACGTCAATTAGATTACAGCGCCCTTTTGGCAACCCAAAGTAGGGGTCTGACCGGACGTCAGGCTATTATGTAGCTGTATTGCGTCTGCGGGTGCTTCGAGCGTACTTGTATAGCCTTGCTCGAGTAGACCCTCGCTTGCATTATTGCAACGTCGAACTGCGGGCAGCCAACAGGCAAGGAGGCTGAGCCTTCTAGAAAATACCAATCGCATACTGCTGCAGGTTGCTTGGATTTGTGTCCAACGATTATGGGCTCGGCTCTGCCGATCACCCTAGGCATTGGCAATTGATTCTGCACTTTGGATGTTACCCTGCACGTAAACGCCAGCCGGAACCAGGCTGTCTTACCTAGAAACACACACGGTATGTTGTGCCCGATGTGGCGTCCGTAGCTCCAAGGCCGCTGAGAAATGATTTGTGAGGGGTCCTTGTTGGGTAGCAATTCAGGGGTATTCAGCCGCATATGACGAATTCTGCACATGGCGTGAGGGAGGCTGGTTCGTTACTTGTCTCCACTGTAACATGTGTCGCTTTGATAGTATAAAAAGGCGAGGCTCTGCTTAGAAAAGAGAGAAAGAAGAACAAGATCCTGGGAAGCAGGTCACTTCACTTCTGCAGCCAGGTGACATTGAAAGCTACCATGAACTCAGAGCTGTTCAAGGCTGGCAACTCAAGAAAGCGCTGGTTTAGGCCGGAACTTGCCAATCGAGAGTATGGCCAGTTCGGAGATGCCTACAATGATGAAAACTATCGGAGGCTGGCAGAGAAGTGGAATATAGAGTAGGTACAGCATCGTCACTGCAGTCAGACCCCCTTACTCATATGAATGATCGGTTAGGCCAGCTCAGCCGTATCTCGCCCATGTGAAACAGCTCTCAGGGCGGGGTTGGATCAACCTGAGGCTACTCGCCGATTTTATGCAAATTGGTACCCATCCCGCACGATGGAAGAAACGTAG
Organism: Diatrype stigma; assembly: GCA_022225965.2. NCBI lineage: Eukaryota > Fungi > Ascomycota > Sordariomycetes > Xylariales > Diatrypaceae > Diatrype > Diatrype stigma. The sequence continues at coordinate 154,420 of JAKJXP020000090.1, forward strand.
GTTTGCCTCTGAGCCACTCGCTGTCGATAGTGCTGTAATATGCAAGCCTCTCGATCATCGAGGCTTCCATCAGTTCCCAGCCCTCAAAGCATTGGCTTCTTTCTGAAAGTACAGTACATATTGCTGACTCGAAGCACTTAGTGGACCCGAACGCGGGCAGCAACAATAAACAGGAAGTTTCAGCAGAGCGCGAAAGGAGGCTCAAGAAGACCGAGGTTTCTGTCCTTGACTTTTACACAGACGAGGTAAAGAAAGCACCGCCGATCAGGACTTCCGCGGATCTACATATGAAGTTGGATGAGAAAGTGACCGATCAAAACCTTCAACTAAGACTCTATGTGGTCGAAGACCTTTCGAGAGATGTTATCGAGGCTCTGGGACAGAAACGTGAGTCAACATCTGACGTCCGCGTCACTTTAAGCTGATGCTGGCATGTGAGTCGCTACCTTTCCCTTGGAATGGTCGCTGACGTCTGGAGAAATGGTAGTGGACATCGAGCCAGACTTCTTCCGAGCGCACATAGTTGATTATACTTGGTATAACGTGCTTGATCGGTGGCGAGATCCTCCAGAATTAGACATAGTTCGGAGACACACAAACTGGACACAACTTCGGTATGTGACGGCAAGGTATTTCGAAACGCAAACCGACTTCGATGCGGCATGCGACGATGCCGAACAGTTTAATATTTCAAGGCGCCCGGATAATGACCTCAATAATGAGGCATGGTGGGACAAGAAAGGGGCGGTGGTAGGCCTGACTCGATCAAGGGCAACGTTGTGGCTGCCGAAAGGGCATTCTATCTCTGGGGCCCGAGTTGGTGAGTACTTACGTGCACAGACTGACAGAAGAGAGAGCTGACCTTGACCGACGCCGTACCGTAGGCGTACTGCTCCTGGATCCAACTATAAACAAGGGATTTCCACTGTGGCTAGGCCGCCGTATGCTGCATCCGACTCCCAAATGCGGCTCCCAACCAACAAGCTGGCCGGAAGCACCCAAGCCAACCCATGTTCAACAAGGGGACTCCAACCGCCAGGGGGGCTCATACCATACGGGAAACTCGTACCATAATGGCTTTTACCAGGACTTTCTCTACTGGGCACAACAGTCGGCGGTCTTCCCACCTGGGCCCGTGTCGAGCGTGCACATCCCGATGCAGGTGCTTTTGCATCTCATCTGTTCCGAATGGCTTACAATGATGGATTACATCAAGACACGCCTGAGCCAGGTGGACTTGGAGCTGGTAGCACTTGAGTATGCGGCCGGCACCCATTCCGAGGTCACGCTACCGAAGCTGCACATGTGGAGACGATTCGTACCGCTCTATCGAGAGATGGTGCAGGAGACCCTGCGACATGTCTTCCGCTTCCCCTGTTACGGCCAGAGCCCCTCCGCAGCAGCTCATCGATGTGAGGCTTGCGGTGCGGCTACCTCAAGTCTAGGTGCTTCAATACCGTGCCCGGTTGCTCCTGCTAATGCTGACGCCGCTGCTTCTGCCACAGACAAAGCAAACGGCCACCATCACGACCACCACGACCGCCACCCTCACCACGCGGGCCCCGGTGGGTCGATCGGCGCTTACCAGGAGGACTTCAAGCTCATCCTGGCGCAGCTGGAGGAGTACCAGGCGCGCATCGACCGGCTCACGACGGTGGTGACGGCCGTGATGTCGATCGAGGACTCGCGGCGCAGCCTGGACGACAACCACAACATCCGGCGGCTGACCTGGCTGGCGACCTTCTTCATCCCGTTCAGCCTGATCGCCAGCACCTTCTCCATGAGCGAGGACGTGAGCCAGATCGGCGGCTACACGATAGGCCTGTACTTCGCCACCTCGGTGCCGCTGGCCCTCGTTGTGGCCCTCGTGGCCATCGCCATGTCGTGGCCCAAGAAGAAGGAGCTCCTGGCCAAGATCAAGAATCGCCTGGCCGGCGCCAGGAATAACTTGTTCGGGCTTACAAAGGGCAGCAGCGGTAGTGGTCGAGGTGGCGCGTCGAAGGTTTGAGGATCGTATTGAGTGCCGGCACCTACCTAGTTCGGGGACTTCTTAGGGCGTCTATAATCTCATTCACGTGGCTTGGGTCACATATGCTATTGTCTTTTGATTTCCTAATGCTTTTATAATGTCATGCAAGCCTTGTTTTCTATTTCGTGACCATTGCTTTTGTTTTGGTCTTTGATCCCCTGAAGTGGAAAAAAGAAGGAAGAAAAAGGGGGGGTTGGCGAGGCGGTTTAGGAATCGATCGGCTCTCTATAACACCAGTTAGGGAAACCGGTAGCGTTATCTATGCAATTATATATATGAGGAATTCTGTCCGAAACCATAGGTTGATCGCTTGAGGTGATAAGGGTGATGAGAAATGGTAGTGTTACGCACTCACACCCAAGCCAGCAGCAGCATGATAACGATGAAAGCTCGCAATGCGGGGTATGTCCTCATCTTCTTGCATCCTCAAGCTCTTCATGAATAACACAGAGAGTTTCCGATTGTGTGAAGGTGAAGAAGGGACGTAAACCTTTTCGCACATTATCAAACATGACCCTTGACAATACTATGATTCCGGTGGTCGACTTTGAAGTTTGGTCGCATGGATCGATTAACGATCGGATACGTTTGGCGCAAGAACTGACCGATGCTTGTCGCCGGGTGGGTTTCGTCTACGTAGTCAACCATGGAGTATCCAGCGACCTGCTTGAGGAGGCGTTTCAGGTTTCGAAGAGGCTTTTTGATCTACCGCAAGACAAGAAGATGTTGGCACCCCATCCACCAGGTCGGTGTTCCGCGGGTCAGCCTAGGAATTTGACTCGGTTACTCACTGATCCCCAGGACCCAATGTACACAGAGGATACTCTTGGCCCGGCTGTAAGTCAGCGGCTCTTTACCCTGGTGTTGTTCCTCTTCACTATTTTGGGAGCATGGAATCTCCATCAAGCCTCTCTGCTTTCCTAAAAATAGACATCGGAACCCTTTCTTCGGCGGTAAGACACTGCGCGGTACTTGTTGACTGGGATTCTCGCAGTGGAGAAAGTGTCACAGGACATCATCAAGGAAGGCGATGGCGCAAAAGAGGCCGAGAACCGAAAAATCGCGGATGTCAAGGTGATTCCCAACGAGGCTCTTGAAAGCCATAAGCCCACTGCAGTATGACTGGCTCCTGACACGAGTCCAGGAAAGTTACGAGATCGGGCACGAAGACTTCGAACTTCAGCCAAATGTGTGGCTACCTGAAGAAGTCCTGCCGGGTTTCCGTGGTTTCATGACGCAATTTTACTCAGCTTGCTTTGACGCAGCGAAAGAACTCCTACGAGCACTAGCTCTCGGCATCGGCCTCGAAGACGAGGATCACCTTCTTGATTACCACAGTGGTTTAAACAACCAGGTGACTATCCACACCAAACCACTCCAACGGCTACGGTATCCGGTGGCCACAAGGCTAGAGTTGGCTGACTGTAGATGGTACGACAGCTCCGGCTCCTCCACTACCCACCAGTCGAGGCAGAGAAACTGTTGAGCAACGCCACCTCTCGAATGCCTGCTCACTCAGACTGGGGCAGCATCACCATGTTGTTCCAGGACGACGCCGGCGGGCTCCAAGTCGAAGACCCGAGGAGCCCTGGAAGCTTCATCGACGCTACGCCGATGAAGGACGCCCTGGTAATGAACGTGGGCGATCTGCTGATGCGATGGAGCAACGGTGCGTCATTCTCCTTCGACCTTGACTTGATTTGATCGTTCCGTAATAAGACGCGCTAATTAATAACCGACCCAGACTTTTTGAAATCGACACTGCACCGAGTCACACTGCCTCCCATCCAGGTCGATGGCCCGATCAGCGGCAAGTTGATGACAAAGTCGAGGTATTCCATACCGTATTTCGTATCGCCGGACCCGAAGTCGGTCATCGAGTGTCTCCCCGTGTGTACGGACGCGGATCACCCGCCTAAATATGAGCCGGTTGTTCAGGAAGACTATAGGCGCATGCGCGCAAGGGGCCAATACGCAGAGCCCGTAGAGGCTGTTTCCACACCCACATCAGGGCACTGAAAAGCCCTATGATGCGATGGCATAGGTATTCTAGGTCTGGTTGCCATTCAGTTGTCCCCCTATTCGGTAGTACATACTATTATGTATGTAAGTGTATGAAGTAAACCTTGAACCCACCCGGGAGGTTGGCAGGCTAAAGTTAACGCGAGATAGCCAGGCCCACTTAGCGGGGGAACCAGCTTAGGGGATTTCCAGTTGATGCACTCCCTAGACCCTTGCATGAGAAGACCTAGATTCGCCGGATGGACCCCAGATGGGGTTAATCAACCGTCCCCGGCCTCGTCCTCCAATGACAATCCAGCGTGTCCAGTAGCAAATGTCGCTGAATGGTTGAATTTCCCCAAGCGCCAGCTTTGCCGCCGCCTAGTCGAGCACGGCGCTTCGCAGCTTCAACTCGGCAGGGCGGGCCCGTAGAATCCGTCCGGTCTTCGATTGGACGACAGATCAACAGGAGCTGCGACTATGTAAAGCTGGGAACGCGAGCTAAAGCTCGATGGTACCGTGCAGCCTCCCGAGAGCAGTTATTTAAGAGTTATTTAACAACCATAACTGGTCAATCGACATCGATTCCAGTGTTCCAACAGCCATTATATACAGTACTGCTTCCTAGCCTTCTGCTGTCCGAGGAAGGGGCAGTATAGCCGTATAGCCTCTCTTTCTTTACCTATGCCTATCGCCGTTAAGCTATATGTACCTTGGGCATTAGCGCATTGCTATAATTATATGTCCATTGCCTGTCAATAATCAGCCGTTCCCGCGCAGTATCGAAAACAACCAGAAAATCAGCCTGCCAAGCGGACGCCTGTGGTGCGGGGCTTTCAGCTCGACGAATATACGAATATTCCTCATTCTGCCTTGCCATTCCCTACCACCCTCACGACCACGACTAACATAGTTCCTCGCTGCCGTCTGTCCCAGTTATTGCGTCCCATTTCTTGCTTATAGCATGCTTCATTGAAGCTTCTACCTTCCTAATTGAAGCAGCTAGAAATTAGTAGGAAGTCTAGGGAGCACCAGGTCACCATGTCTGGTCAATTCTATCCACGTAAGTCGCGAATTGTTACCCTTTCGCATCGTGTTACTGTAGATCTTAGATCACAGGTCGGACGGTACTGAACATTGAACAGCGCCTCCAAATCCAAGCGGGTCAACAGGTACGAGCGATCAATCCGAGGTTCCTTCTCCATCGAGTCCGCGTCGCGTCCGCATCGCGTCCACAGTGATAGTCTATCTGTTGGGTAGGTAATAAGCTGACAAGGAGGCAACACAGGTCCGCAGCAAAGCTATCCACCTCCTCCCACATCCCCTCCCGCAAACCAGACCAGGTTCTACCCGCCGCCGCCCGGTACGCCGAGCTTCGCGCCCCCTCAGGGGCAGCAGTATCCGACGCCTCCCCAGCAGAACTATCCGGCTCCTCCCCACCAACACCTGCAAAACCCGATACCCCGCCAGCAGAGCTATCCCGGTCCTCCGCACCAGAGTGTGTCTCCGCCGCCTCAGATCGGGACGCCCGTGTCATACCCGCCACCGCCCCAAGCTCAACAGCAACAACAGCAGCAGCAGCATCAGCAACAGCAACAACACTACCAACAATTCAACCTACCACTACGAAACAGCGGCCCCATTTCACCGCCGCCGGGCGATGCGCCGTCATACGCGGACGTGGCCCCGAATGGTCCAGAGGGGTATCCCCAAGAGAAGGCCCAGGCCGCGTACAGCGGGCAGTCGGTCCACTCGCGGACCGGCTCAATCGCCGCCTCCGCCGCCAGCATTCACGGCGGCGGAGGATCGTCAGCCGCGACAGCGGCCGCTTCACCGGGCGGCAGCAGCATCGTGGGCGGCGGCGGGGCCGGGTTCCAGGGCGGGGCGGCGCCGGCCAGCGCGACGGTGGACGACGTGGGGACGTTCAACGGGGGCTCGTACCGGATCAGCCACCGGGACTGCAACACGATCATCACGCTGCAGCTGGCGCACGGGTGCCCGCTGAACGCGAAGCCGGGGGTGCTGATCGCCATGACGCCGACGGTCACGCTGCGGGGCGAGTACAAGTTCAGCATGAAGAAGATGATCTCGGGCGGGGAGTTCGGGCACTCGACGTTCACGGGGCCGGGCGAGCTGCTGCTGGCCCCCAGCATGCTGGGCGACATGACCACCATCCGGCTGGCCGGCGGCGAGCACTGGAGCGTCGGCAAGGACGCCTACGTGGCCAGCACCCAGGGCGTCGTGCGCGACTACAAGCGCCAGGGCCTGGGCAAGGCCATGTTCAGCGGCGAGGGCCTCTGGGTCCACAAGATCAGCGGCGTCGGCCTGCTGTGGATCACCAGCTTCGGCGCCATCATCCGCAAGGACCTCGCCGACGGCGAGAAGTACATCGTCGACAACGGCCACCTCGTCGCCTGGAACACCAAGTACGTCATGGAGCGCGTCGCGAGCGGCGGCATCATCGCCGGCTTCGCCAGCGGCGAGGGCCTCGTCTGCAAGTTCACCGGGCCCGGCACCGTTTTCCTGCAAACGAGAAATCCCGTAAGTCTTCTTTTATTTATCTAATTTATTTTTATTATTCCTCCCCTCCCCCCTCTCCTTTTGTCTTTTTCGCCCCCTCTTTCTCTATTTTTCTCCGTCTCCTTCCCTGTTCTTTTTTTCTTTTCTTTTCCTTTTTTTTTTTTTTTTTTTTTTTCACTGTCTGCCTTGACGGCGAGGTGGCGCGAACTAACACGCGATGGGTATGCAGAGAGCTTTCAGTGCCTACATGACAGGCAATGCTGCACCGCCGTAGACTGTACGATAGATGGACCAAGGCAGCGCATGCTGGAACTGGAGACTTGGAGTGGGTGGGGGGAGAAGCAGGATCCTGGACGGAAAGGCCGGGATGCGCGTGCGTTGTGGGATGATGACTGAAATGTCGTTGGTGTCAAGCATTGATTGACCAGGGATTACGCATGGGTCATGCTTGTTTGTGAGAGCAGAGTCAGAGCTGAGCTGCGCAGATTATGACGTTGGCTCGAAAAGGCTTGGCCGATATTATTATGCTTTTTGGATTTGGGGGCCATTTGTTTTTGGTCACTTTGGAATTCCTACTGAAGGCAGCTAGCTCGGGGAGCGTAGGCGTAATCTCATTTTAATTCTTATTCAGGTCTCACCATCCTGTTCTGTCCGTCATCGGATTCAGGGGGGCCGAGGAGAAATAGAAGCTTCTTTCGATCTAAGATGTCCATCTGCACGGTTCCACCAACAGCTTCTGTAGACCTTCCAAACACGTGCTGAGGTGTTCGTTGGATGCTACCTCATGCGCTATGTGGTGTTGGTCGACACGTGCTGCGGAACATCATCCTATCTATAGCTCCATGTGCCGTGATTATGCAGTGTGTCAAAAACATGGCGGCATAACAGACCTTAAAACCGGCTGCGACGCTGCCTGCTTGCGTATTTAGCCCAGTCACGTCGAAGTCCGCGGAAATCGCACCCGGCCAAGCATTCCTCACGTAATGCTGGTTAATTGCGGCATGCAAAAAGAGTTCCGACGCCGAGAGGTAGCAGCAGCCTCGCGCCCCTATGCAGGTCGGCTCGCCGAGGTGTGGTGCCGTTGTCCTCCCTTTTTCCTTGCATCCCTTTCAGCCCTATCCTTCTGCTTCCTCGCAACCCACTCCTTCTGTAGCACAGCATCCATGGCATGATGGGTGCGGTTACATCCGCCCCTAAATGTCAAGCAAGGAACAATCTCGAAACGAAACAGGACGTTTCATCGATCTCCGCCCCCCCTTTCTTCGCAACTGACGACGACGACGAATGTTCTTCTCCGGATTCAAACCCTGACTAGCTGGCTCCCCCTGCGAAGAACCCCCCCCCCCCGTACGTCCCGGATCCTCTTCCCTTCTCTGGCTTCCAAATATCGTCCCCGGTTCCGCCGCCAACCCACGTGGACGTCGTGGGTGCCTGCCCTGTGATGTACTTATGTCGAGTCATCGTATTCTCTTACTATAACGTCCATAGGATTAATGATCTTCCATTCTGGCCACCGACCCATAAGTACCTAGTTGGTTGGTTGGTAGGTCGGCAGGTATGTATCCATGGATGTCTGTAGGCCGGCGTTGCAGATGCTTGGTTTACACCACAAAGGAAGCCTAGTCTATGTAGGTAAGTAGGCAGGTAGGCTTGGGGGGAAGGGGGCAGCTCCCGGACCTGGAGGTTTCGACGAGGCGCAACCTGGGTACGTACGCGGGGCGACGCGATTTCGCACCTGCTGTTGGTCTGCCGCTGTTGCTGATTTTAGGCATAGACAGGCTCGCGATCCGCCAACATCACGAGCGAAGGATGAAGGTGGTTCGGGGATCACAGATTCACGGCTACCTACTTACCTACTTACTCTTACCTACGTACCTACACCGCCTGGTTTGTTACCCACCGAACTGTTGGTTCCCGTCCCCGTCCCCGTCGAACCCTTTTCTACCCAAGAAGCAGAAGGTTCCGTAAAAGATCCCGGGGTCGTGTGCTTGTACGAACACGTGCAAAGTATGTGTGTGCGTGTATGTGTATGTGTATGTGTATGTAAGTGTATATGTGTATACAATACGAAGCCACACCGAAGCGCGCTCCGCGGTCCGCGATGCGCTTGGAGTGTGGGGGGGGGGGTGTCAGTGAACGAGGCAGTGAAGTCTTCTAGCAGCACAGCGACATGTCAAGTTAGTTTCGCGATATGTTACCTAGGGGACTCGGCGCTTTATGCTAGAAGAAACGCGGGCGTTACACCGGGTGCAAGGTGAGGCGGTAGGCATGATGATGATTTCTCAGCTCACAACTCGCAGCTCACAGCTCGCCATCAATGAACCTGACAAAAACTACGGAGTCGGACCCGAGACAGCTTGGATGACGTTAGCCACAACCGCCGCCCGCCGAGACAGAGACAGAGGGGGGCATGGTCTCGGGATCGGCGCCGATTCCCTTTAGGGAAGCGGACGCACCCACCAGCATGGACTCGTCTCGGCTCCAACTTTTCAGCCAGTCGGCGGCACGCCCAATGATGTGCAGTAGCTGGACACCGCCCCTAGTAAGTCCTAACCGATGAGCCTTCTTGCTTGCCAATCTCCAACGGCCGGTGAGCCCCCCCTTACCCCCTCCCCCTTTCCTATCTCTGAACTGGTCAGCAGTTCCACTCTAGCCTCAACCCCGACAAGCCCACATGGTGGAATGTGGGATGTGGGATGTGGGATGCCTATTACGGTTCACTGTTGGCACTATGGTACTATCCGATTCCATCCTTCAACCCGCCAGAGCCAGGGCCTTTCTGTCATTGACTGATACTGACTGGGGTTATTGGCCGGGCGATCCCGTGGCTGGGAGCTGAGAAGCAGCGCAGCGCATGGGGAGGGGCTAGTAATTCTGTATACCCATTGGCATTATGTGAACCACAGCATCCGCTGAAGAATTCTTGGCGCTTTCTGTCCCCCTGCCGTATCATTTGATGCAAGGGTGGCATTCTCCGATTTCCAATTTTGGCCTTTCTTGCCTTCACTCACCCCCTAATCGAGATTCTCTATGCGAGATCTCACAGCGGCGCGCAATTGGCCATCTCGAGTACCGCCATTTAGTATAGTGAACTACTTAGTGTTCGGCCTATGGACCAGGCTCCTCTCATCCCACATTGTCAGATGATGGGCAAATTAGCATAGCAGCTATAGCGTACTCCAGTATACCCTCCAACACCCCCAAATTCCTCCTCTGCATTCCTCTATTCCTCTATATGGCAATAAGCTCGAGGCGGCTGCTGCTGTCTCACTGTCTCAGTCCCTGGTCCTCTCTGGTGACCAGACGAGTATCAGCTCTGCCAAGGCCTTGATTAAAAGAAAAGGGGGATGGAGGGGTGACATTGCTTGATATGTACAAGACGCCCCGCTGCAGCCCTACATCCACCTTTCCTACCTATACACTACTTACAGATGTAGGTATTACCTCTTGGGCAGTGTGTTCTTACCTAACTACTTACTCAGGTAGTCTTACCTAACTGGATGCACTCCCACGCGACATGACAATCACTAATGCCAACCGTACACTTCAGGTCTGACCCTGCATGCACGTCCTGTGCTACCACATATAACAATGTGTTTTGGCGCCTCGCTTTCTGTTTCGGCAAGCTAAGCCGCGTCAGTTTCATTCTTCCGGATGGAGACACAGACCCCGCTACACAGGCCCCGATACGCAGATCCCGAATAGAACAATAGAACAATAGAACCTTGGAAGTGTCGACAGCATTAAATTGGGCTTTGAAATGCCCCCGGAGCCCTCGGGGTCGGAAAGTCGATGGAAAAAGTCCGAGGCTGTCCAGATGCCATGACAGATGCCATGATCTATGACTGATCTCGACGTCGAACCCCGAGGAGGAGTACATAACTATGGGTATGCAAGGACCTTTTCAGACGTTAGTATAGACGTGGCTTGGTAGTTGGTTGTGCAGGGGGGGGGCTTGAGCCCTTGAGAACTCCGCTTTTAACGCATTACTTACGTTGCTTGACGCTCAAGTAAGAAGTAGCGTAAAATGTGTGCCAACTAACAAGCAGACAAGTTACTTAACGGGATGCAATAAGGTGTAGGTGTGCTCGAAGTATGGTACTTCATAAGCCTCTGGCCATATGTATCTAGGCCCGTCCTTGTAACACCAATTCAGCCATGCTTTCTTTCCGGGTCAACTTTCATGCCGCCGACACCATATAGGAATAACAGCCGGTCAGATGATCAAAGCCGTCAGCAAGAGCATCACCTGCATTCCTTCCCACTTATGCTGCTGAAGACCAACAGGGCGCTTTCCATGACTACAAATAGTTCAGGCATTGCACTGGTTCGTGTTGCTTGGAAGGCCCGTGATGCCGTAATACCTACATGGAGGTCTGTAACTAATACGTATTGTACCTACATTAGTGGTGAATAGCTAATTTTGGCCGGCTTTCCACAAACGGCAAGCAGACATAGATCGATCCACTTACACGCGCGCATCATACAGAAGTTCTACGCATCGCCATGATTGCAGCGAGAACCGGTGACTTTTTGTATGCAACAAGTACTGAGCAGGCATTCATGGCGCCCTTCGTAAGCAGTTCCCATAAAATAAAGATAGGCTTATGAACATGGACAGCACGGGCAAATTAAGACGACACACTAGAGTGGCCTCGACGGACGGGGGACTAGGTATGCATTCCAAGTTCCCACTGAAACAACGCCCCCTTACCAACTGCTCACCCGGGGCCAATCAGCTCCAACCGCAGCACGAGCTCAAAATTACTAAAGAAGACATATGAGCATGCCACAGGGCTGGGGAGTAATCCTGGAACTCGACACGTGGGTAAGATATGTAGAGAGACCAAACTGGGCTAGAAAGTACCAGGCAGAACCTTAGACTCATGGGCCCCTAGGCAGCCAGCCATGGAGCCGGGGCGGGTAGGGCTGTGGGTTCCCAAGTGCTCACCCACGATCTTACTTCGAGGTTTATGTACCTGACATGAAAGACCGCCACTTCCTCGAAAGAACCAACATCTCTGTGTGTGACATTGCATGCGGCACAGGCCCCTCAGAATCACATCAGGACGTCGAAGCAAGGCTGACCTATCTAGGAGCGGAGGGCAAGAAGGGGTTCAGTACATAATGCGGCTAGAACCCGGATCTAGCTATGCGGGCTTGCCTCCATCACATCACCTGTAGCGCAGAAGAAACCCCTGTTGTCCAATATCTTCAATATATCAGCCCAGCCCAGCCCAGCAGCAAACTTGCTTCCGAGTCGTCCACGTGAACCCCAATAACAAGACAATGTCGCCACCAAAACCAGAAGAGCGTCGCAGACGCTACCACAAGAGATCGCGCAACGGCTGCATAGACTGCAAGAGGAAGCACATCCGCTGCGATGAGAAAAAGCCACTTTGGTATGTCGTCCTCGTTTGGTCAACCCCTGCCCCCCCCCCCCCCCTCCTCTCCTTACGGCCTAGGCCCTTCACGTCTAGCCGCCTCCGGGCTGACGGCCTACCCGCCCTCGCGTCACGGCTTCCGATCGAAGGAGGGTCGGGCGGAGGGAGAGATCCCGCTGTTGCAGAATAGAAGGGACACTTAGCTTACCACATGCGGGAGGAAAATTTACAGCACGAACTGTCTCATCAAGGGCGACTCCTGCGGCTACGCCGACATCAAAGAGGTCTCGCCCCAGCCGTCGTCCGTCAAACTCGAGGACGACGAGTACTGGGACTCGGGGGACGGCGCCGCGCCGCTACAGGGCATGTCCTCGAGCCACCTCCTCGTCGGAGGACACCAGCCTCATGTTCAGCAGGGCGGCAGCCCTCACGCCGGTTACGGCTTCGACAGCTGTAGGTTCCCCCCCCCCCCTTCCGCCCCTCACTCGCCCCTTCTATAAAAGCTAGCCTGCTCTTCCAATCACACACACACACACACACAAAAATTGGCATCGACACCAATGCAAGGCACTTTCCCACCCTATCCACGCACTCACTCGCTCACCCACCCACTCACCCGCCAGTGGGTCTGCTTGACTAACGCCTCTCTCTCCCGCAGACGGCCACGGAGACGCAGGCGCTCATCACATGGCAGACGACCCGCTCTCGCGGCAGGGGTACTACTGGGGCCAGACCCTGGCGCCACCACCAGACATACCGACGACTGCCGCCATGGGGGGCTACACGATCGGATCGCAGCACCAGCAGCAGCCGCCGCAGCAGCAGCTGTACAGCTGGAGCGATCCGACCGCCGGCGGCCAGGCTGCTGCTTCGTACTGGGACCCGAGCCAGCAGGGTTCGCCAGCGCCGGCGGCCGATCACCACCACGGGAGCGGGAGCGGGAGGCACCATGGGAGCAGCAGTAAACACTCGAGTCGGAGGGACGGCAGTGGGAGGAGCCGTCGCTGATTGATAAAGGAGAGGGGGGGAGTGAACGGGTTGGTTGGTTTGCCTCTAGACTAGACTGGAACCAGAGCGATCTCTTGTTTTGGGGGGCCTTTTTATTTCTTCTTGTTATTACTTCTTTCTTCGACTTATCTTCTTCTTTTTTCTCTTCTTTCTTTTGTTCTTTCATTCTCACCCTCTTGTTTCATAGATCACCACGGACGGATAGTAGTAAAGGCGGACGGGCGGACGGGCGGACGGACGGACGGACGGGCGCACTTGGCGTGGGCTGGTACTTACCCGAGTTCGGGCCGGCTGGCAGGCTGGAACGGAAACCTCTGGCGGGCTGCATTGCACATACCTCTGTTATATATAGACCCGGACGCAAGCACGACACGGCACGCATTGGATGAGGGGGAATATATAGGTATACCTAGGGATAGTCCATATGACGACAGGTAATAATGAAGGCGTGCTTTTCATCCGGTCTCGTGGTTAGATATCCCGTGAGAACCTAGATTTCTAGAGAAGCCCGGAATGTTGGGATGGACGGACGTTGACTACGCATGAGGCTCTTCGATATCGAGATCCAGCCTAGAACACTCTGGGAAACTCTGTTTTGCATATTGTACACTGTCATTACGGCACAGGCCGATCGATCTATAGTGCTTGTCTCCTGCTGTGCCTCCCTTAGGTTTTCAGGGTATGGATCATGGTTGGATGCCCCCGACCCGACTGGAGTGGACCGTCAATGGACAGGTGCTAAACTAAATCGTTCGGCCGGGTCGGCCCGCCCTATTCGTCAAAAGTGAGGCCGGTAGGTACTTCCGGGTTGCTACTACCCACATCTGCCACATGTAGGTAGGTAGTATAGTGGGCCTTGGCCCCCAGGGCTTCTTTTCTTTTTTCAAAAATCTAGGAGGTAAGTAGGTACATACATGCAATTCCCGAATCAATTCCCGAATGAAGTGTACTGATTTGACGAGATAAGCATGCATGCCTCTGGATGGATTAAAGACTCGGGCAATTTGGTCTGTAAATGTCTGCCTAAGGTAACTGCCTGTATATAGGTAATTCGGCAGGTATTCGCTAGGCAACAGAACCTGGCAGATTAGCAGACAATGGGGAGAATCTGAGGCCTATGGTTATCACCCTAATTTGCCCACTTGTTATGGACCAAGGCATTGTAAGTCCTGGTAACTGCCAGGTACATAGGTACCTGCCTACGTGCCTCATTGCTGCAGGTGTAGTGCCGGCATTATACCATCTAAGATAACACCACTTATAGGTAGCTGGATATTATTTTCCATTGTATAATACTAGGCATATCTAGCAAAGAGACTAAAATAAATGAAAACTTGAGAATCGTCCGCCGCATACATAGTAAAGACATGCATACCCGGCTAATAAATAACTTCCCTTAAACTTGGAAAGAGGTATGTTCGTTAATACGTTACCTAGTCGTGGATGCTGATGGAATGATAGTCATTTCTATGTCAAAACAATATCGAAACACCTTGTTCGGTAGCATCTAGGCAGGTATTACAAGGAAGTCATGCTAGGTATTTATGTAGCCATTTACTTAATGTTTGCTCTACATGTGATGATAGGTAGATAATCTCCTATAACATCCAAAGCACAAGGCAACTGTTTAGGTAGTTATCTAGGTGGAATTGAGCATCAATACTTATTCCTTGCTAGATGCTTCTACGTCTCGTCTTGTATATCTAGTACTTCATGACTACTAAATATATGCATCCTAGATATTGTAAAGCAACTAATGTGTTGTATATTCTCCACAGAGCACATCCAGCAGAAAAACCACGCCAATATCAACCTCAAGATGGGGTTGCAGTTCAAGATATCTTGATATGGTAGGACAAGGAGATGGCCTCTGGCTGACCCGCTAGCTTCACCGAAAATATGGAATGGGATATCAACTCCAGGAGTAGGTATCCCACATGGTGTTGGTCATGTCATAGAGCTATCACACAGTTCTCTTGCAGCGTCTTGGTTGAAGAAAGCCACTGGTGCCTGAGTACTTCCAGCCACACCCATAGAAGCAGATATCTGTCTGGGCTAGATAGATGGCTCTGGCCAAGGAGAGGTATGTGGTGTCAAAGTGGGCTTATTCCAGGCCGCTGTTGACTTAGACGAAGACAATAGGTCTTGTAAGGAGTTGGGTACTCCCCTTAACTGCCGCTATGTTCCAAGGTTGTTGGTACAGCTTGGGCAATATCTCAAGAAAAGGCAGTTACAACACAACTTTTATTGGGACTAAGGTCACTTTTAGGACATGCAGGTTCCATCATTTGGGCAGTTGCGGCAGGTGCGAGCAGTAATTACCTAATACCTTGAGGTCTCTTCCCATTGTCTACCTACCTACGTAAGTACCTACATACTACCTACATGTAGGTAGGTACCTGGTAGTAGATAATCTATCTCTACGCATCGAGGTCAAAGCTGTCACGGTTATCTTCCTCCCCTCAAACTTCACCCAGCGTTTTCCCACCTCGCAGTGATAATCGCCTTTTGGATTGTCCCTTATTGTTCCTTTTTGGAATTGGCTGCACATTGGCCGTGCAGAGATTTTACAGAATTATCCTCCCATTGTTTCTACTTAGGGAACTTCAGCGAACCCCAACACCACAGAACCACCCAAAGTCAGCCAAGGACATCGTGGGCCAGCCTCTTGACCCCCTCCCATCATTCAGTAGGTCTTCTGGAACGGCCGATTACCATCCACCTTGCCATCAGCAACTGAGATACATCTTGTGTAATACCCGTCTTCCAAGCCATCTTCTTTTCAAATCAATTGATTGCCTCCCAAAGACGTCAAGGACCAAGCGGGTGCCCGGCATTGATAACCAGACTGGATATACATTGGCCTGTACCATTTGACTTCTTCCACCTCTACTTTCTGTTATCTTCCTACCCTTGTCTCCATCGGGTCTCCGGCACCAACAATCCTTCAATTTTGTCTCAAGCTTGACATCTTCGTTCGAGTTACGCAACAAGCCAGCATACTGAACCTAGGCAGACCTTCAATCTGTCAACTGATAACATTGATCTGAACATCATCGAGTCGCGTCCATTCAGCCAAAATGGCAGCCATCTCTACCTCTAGGGCTGCCTTTAAGGCAAAATCACTCGGCCTGCGAGTCAATACCAACCTACCACCCACCGATTTCCAGTCCGCTTCTCCATCTGACGAGAAATCTTCCCACAAGAACGAGATTTTCGCTCAGCTGGCTACAGCCCCGCCTCAGAAGGTACGCTTCAGCGCTGAGGTCGACACTATCAACCCTGGGAAGTTGGTGAACTCGACACCGAAGACAAGCGGGGCTCTGCTGAGTACGGACTGGAGAAAGGACTGCCGCCAACAAGGCCCTCCCCCTACTGCACCGGCCAAGAAGGTCCTGTTCTCGAACGAGGAGATCAAGCCCAAGAAGCCCAAGATCGACACTTCGGCAGACACCAACTATGGCCTACGACGGTACCGAGATACGCCTGTAAACCCAGACTTCATCCACTCCGCCCCAGCAACTAAGTCGGAATTTGACATTATCCGCGACGATGACAGCGACGACGATGGTTACGACATCGATGAAGATGAAGATGATGACCATCTCTTTTTCCAGCCCCCTCAGAATCAGACTGCCGGATTCAAGCAAACCAGCCAGAACAACTTGGTCCAGCTCAAGCAGATCATCTCTCTTCCTAAGGGGACTGAGTCTACTACGACTCCCGATAGCGGCTCTACGCCCATGAGCCCTTACTTTATGATCAGCCCTGTGTACGACACCAATGGCTTCAAGTTCGAATTCCCCGTTGCTCAAATCCAAGCGGTAAAGAATGGAAAGAGGTTTCAGACCAGACCATGGGATGACTTGGACTCGGCTGTCAAGCAGAAATTGTCAGAACTAGAAGTTCCTCGTACTGCTGGCTTGCCAGTTGAGGCCATGAGACGAGAGTACAAGCAACGACAGGCAGAGGCGGAGGCTGAACAGCAGAAAGCCAACGAGACAATCCGATTCAATGCGCTTATTGAGAAACTCCAACAAAAACACCGAAAAGCGACTGCTGATACTGGTAACACTCGCCGTCCATCCATCATCGACATCAAACCCCCATTCTGGACCAAAGAGGCCGAGAAGAAAGAAGAACACACGGATGAGGCAGGTCAGAAGAGTGTTGAGCAGCGTAGACCTTCCCAGGACTCTGCCATTAGTGGTTTCTCAGACGATGGTGACAAGAAGCTAAGCATCCTGAATCCAAACGCACCCGAATTCAGCATTTCACCCGTGGAAGATTCCCCCAAAACCACCGTCATCGTTTCGGTGGAGCAGTTCAAGGATATGTGTGCCCGTCTCAAGAGAATTGAGGCAGAATTGGCAATGGAGAAGTTGCAACGAACCGACCCCTTCTCCGCCTCGGAGCCTAACCCATCGTCTGGCGACTTTACCCTGGGAGCCTTAAACCCCAACATGGATCTTTCTAGCATGGTTCAACCACTGCCAATCACCAGCCACGCACCGCCACAGGACCAGGCCTCGCAACCGCCGCTTCCTCAGCACGTTGAGAAGTACCTGGAGCGGTACCCTAATGGCCATGTTCCGTTGGGCAATGCTTACTACTTCACGGGGCCCCAGATCAACGGCACTGAGACCGTGCCTCAACCGCCTCCCCCCGTTGCATTGCAGGCCCAGCAGAATGGAGTAGGCATCCAAAGACGTGATGTGGGGATTCCGAATTACATGCCACCGGCCACTTCTCAACAGACGCCTATCTATGTCCACGACACCTTAGCAGCCGGCCCTCCCATGCAGCTGGGGAACCCTGCCATTTACCCTGGTGGTCCTAGCAGCTTCGCCAGCGGCCCTCCGCCGCAAGTCCCTCACATGGGCATGCCGGTCTCGGCCTACCCTATAGGACCTAAGCCCGTTCGCAAGCCTAAGGGCCCGTTCCGTGAAGGTGATCTTCGACAGTCCATGCATCAACAGCAATACGAGGCGTACCTTAAGTGGAAGCGTTCTACCAACGTTGATTACGCGAAGGCGTGCAAAACCCGGCAGGCGAGACGCGCAGAACGGAATAAACCTCAACAGGTTTAGGATGGTAGATGACAACATCGACTGGGAGTCATTTTCTGAGCAAACCATTTGGGGTATTCTTGTCCATGCGCTTGTATCCGGGACCAAATGTGTTCAAGAAAAGGAACGAACGCCAGCTGTCCCCCAGATCCGCGATATGTTGTTTCTCCATTACCATGATGTCCAAACTCCTCGAGCTCTTTATAGTCGATATAACATGCCCCATCCCAGCTCCCACCAAAGGATCGTCTTTCACCATTCACCATGTTGCGCAGAAGCTTCTAGCGGTTTCAAGACTCGTGTCGTTAGCTGATGGACAGGTGGTATAAAGGTGGATGGCTGGAATGTTGGTCACGAGGATCATGATTTGGCACTGCTCCGAGCCGCGGAACAGAGCAGACATTGCTGTATCATTTTTTGCTTTGCTTGGATCAAACATGAAGCATTTACCCATATCTTATGAGCCCCGAGATACCTCTTATTGAGAAACCATCTTGACCGGCTTCGACCGCAGTCGATCTCGCACCTTTTGGTCATTCTGCCTGGACCTCCTCCATTCTGGAAGCGCCTGCGAAGCCAAGTTAGGGAAGGGGCTGCAGGATTTGGTATGATTTCCAAAGGAGTTTCCATGGTCCTTGGCCACTGGATACCTTTCAGCAGCGGGCTGCTACGTCTCATAGCCAGCATATGATAGACTCAACAGCATAATTTGATTGATTCCACCTACGTGGTTACCTAACCGTGCATCTGTCGTGATCTGTAGAAGGCACCCAAAGTAATACTTACCATGTAATACTTACCATGTAGGCCAGGCCAATGCTGAAGAGTTAAAGGTTAAGATAGTTTCAGCACGTTGTGGCACGGTTCATCCGGCGCTGCAGCATGCACTGCATCTCAGCCAGTCGCCAGTCGCCAGTCAGCCCTGGGTGACCCGCAGGTGACCCACAGTTCAAGTTGATTGAGGTTACCTTACAGTGCCTACCCTGTAGGTAGTTGGGTTGTATGTAGGTACGGACGGAGTGGAGTACCTTGGCTTCGATTTGCCTCGACTTCGAATTGCCTTGGCTTGCATTGATAGCGCGCCGACTTTCACCCTCAGACCTGCTGGGCCCAGACGTGCCTTCACCATTCACAGTTTACAATCCACAATCCACAGCGACCTCCTTCATGACACAAGAGAAAGGCTAAGCCGCATACCTCCCTACGCACCTACTCTGAATTGCCTTTTCTACGGGGAAGGGGTCGTCCACTCGTTGTGTATATGCAGCGGCAGCGAAGCGACTGGAAGTTGCACTATTGGGGGAAGGTGGCTTCATTCCTAACTAAAGACCACAATATGACCTGACGCGCCGCTCTCGGCGTCCCTCAGTCAGAACAGATTCTCAAGCCATTATAGAACATGATATAAAAACCAACAGTCTTTTAGTATCGTGATACCGAGGCTTTCCGAGGTTTTCTCAACTATCCAGTCTACCTAGTGAAAAGCAGCAGCAGACCATGTCCACCCCGATGCGCCACGGGCCCTCCCAGCAGGGCAGGACGCCCTCCCAATATCCCGGCACGGCTCCCACCCCGCAGACCCAAGCCGCCTTCTCGCCGCATGGCCCGCGATCGTCGCCCCAGCAGTTTAAGAAATCCCCGGCAGCTAAGAACTCGCCCGCATTGGCCTCTTCCGCGCCCACCGTGGGCCACCCCGCGAACCAGCCCGTGAACTTCGACAGCCCCACCGCCGCAGCCGCCCTAGGAGCCTTAGGGATCAATGATCTGGGGCTCGATTCCCTCAGCATGGGAGGCCTGGTGGGTGGTACGGGACGCGCAGACGAGGACGACCGCAGGAGGAGGATGGACGAGGTCATGAAGATCCTGTCGGTGAGTTGGGCCATACGATGCAATACGATGCGATACGATACGACACGATACGATACGATACGCATATGATGTCGTAGACAATAAGCTCCGGCTAACTTGGTGGTGGTGTAGGATGCTAATAGCGCGCGTGTCAGCAACGACTCACTCGAGCGGCTGGCTAAGCAATTAGGCCTCGATAATATCTGGGAAGAAAATATTGATGGCGACAAGGACTCCAAGTTGCTGATCATGGCAGGATCCAACATGTCCGTAGAGATTAAGATCACGAACCATATTGTCAGCCAAACAGATTTGGCCTTTATCGAGTCTATACCAATCGTCGACAAGCACATTGGCAAGGCCAACGAGATTCTGAAGAAGGATCTTTCCCTCGCCCCTAACCAGAGCCCCCTGACGAAATATCTAACCGAGTTCAAGGCAAATCTGAAGCGCCTGGCTACTCTAGATAAGCTCAGCGTCAGCCCTGGGCTGAACTGTCATGAAGCCGTCGCGGGAATATATGAGAGCCTGGAACATGTGCATAGATGGGATGTAGACAAGCTGCGTGAGGACCCGTCCTTCAGCGGGAAGCCCGAGGAGAAGCTGAAGGTATACGCTCTCTGTACCCGCCACGGATATCCTCAGATGCACACTCGAGGCCAAATCGGCTTGAGCCTCGACTACTGGAAAGAGTCGAGGAAGCTGCCGTCTACAACGGTGGATACCGACGACGATAGGAAGACGTGGGCGATCAAGATCAGCTGCGCACCTCTTAATAGCATAGACTACACGCCTTTAAATAACATGGCCTATACACCAGTCCGAGTCTCGGAAAGGTGGATCGGTCCTAATATCGAGAAGGCCAATCTCACCAACGAGGAGATGATTTCTACCACAGGCCCCGTCTTGGACTGGCTCGAGCCAAACAACATCATTTTGCCACCGTCAGAAGAGGCCAAGGTTGAGGATGCGCTCGACCCCGGTAATTCTATGTCCGGTCCAAAGACTCCCGAGGTCCTATTCTTAGCGACTTTCGACCCCCCTATTATTGTTACACAAGCGGTCGCAATGGATATCTACAAGCTTTGCGCCACGGAACCACACATGTCGAACGCTACTTTCGATGTATTGTTGTTTCCCATCCCCGAGGGGAGCGCCTATGACCCGAGCGAGCCTCGTATGGTTGAGCATACCCGCACGCTAGCCACCTTCCCGAGGGTCATGGAAGGCCAGATCGAGCCCGACCTGAAAACCCACCATAGTACCCTCCACATCTACAAGCCGGTGTACGGCCAGGTGCTAAAAGAGCTGCCGTTTTCCCACCCGAAGGAACTCGTGCAGATGCTCCCAGCGCTGCGGCAGTACGCCTTCTTATCCACCCTCTTGTACAACAGCTTCAAGCGGAACCCCGCCACCACCAACCCCAGCGCGGCAGCAGCGGTCCAGAAGCAGGACAGCGAAGCCCAGAAGCAGCAGCAGCAGAAGCAGCCCGCGGCGAGCACGGTGGAGGACGAGTTCTCCCAGTTCATGTCCAGTGGGAAATCTAACGGATCCGCGCGGAAACCCAGCACCACCAACCCGAGTGCCGCGGGTGCTGCCCGCCCTTCCGAGGGAACGGCCGTCGATATCACGCTCACCATGCACCCCACGACGCGCCTGCAGATTGTCTTCCCGTTCCGGTCTAAGACGGCTAACATCCACGTCGAGATCCAACCGGGCGGCCGTGTCCACATCGTTTCGCATAACATCTTTGCTGCTGATGACGGCGCTGCGGGCGCGAGTCACGGTTTTGGTGCAGGTCATGGCAATGATGGTGCTGGTGATAAGCATCGGTATTATGCGGCCGCTCAGTGGGCCAGCATCCTGGAGACGACGGAGGACATCGACCAATGGATCGAGTATATCAAGGCCAAGCTGGAGTGAAAGTGGGGAGGTGGAGGGGATTGACAATTGGGGGCGAAAAAACATGCATGGAAGGGAACAGGGGGGTGATGCGTTCGGGATTGCATACAGCGACATGGGAAAAGACGGACAGACAGACAGACGTGCTTTGAAACACTGGATTTGATGATACCCCACGCCCCTTTTCTTACCAGTGTTCGCCACGCCTATGGGCATAAGTACTGCAGTAGAGGTAGAGCTGTTATAGGTGTGGTTCGAGATATGGATCAAGGAGCGCTCTAGGCGGAGGGTAAAGCGGGATGGGAAATGGGTGGATAGAAAAGGGAACCAACCATCTGACGTTGCGCTACCTACATGATCAGTGCTCCTCCCTTGCTTATTCATACCTCTTACGACCTCTCTTGATATCATCAGGTCATGAATTACGCTACAGGCGGGCTGAACAAAAGAAAGCTCGCCAGCTACAATTAGCATTAAAAAAATAGAAAGCCGACGTCGAGATGACTCGGGTGCCTGACTAATTATTTACCCGAATATATTTACCTCGGGACCTTCTGTGTTTTTACTACCTAGCACAGTAGTATGCAGGCGCGCTAATCAGGGGTGTTGAGGTTGACTATCTACCTATACACCATCTACTGACTACCTAACCATGTGTGCCTAACCTAATAAGCCTACAAGTCGCTCGCTCGGACTCAGTAGTCCTCGTGATGGGGCAAGAATCGGCTGCCTGCCAGTGAGACGGAGTGGATCACCGAAGCGACCACGTTCCGTTCCGTCTAGACCCTCACTCTTGCCGTATTATAGTGTGATATTCCGAGTAGCCGCTCCCAGTACTGAACTAGGTGCCTAGGAGCTAATTAAGTACGATATGCTATTATAGGGCTGGGTGGTTGATGTACATAGGTAGTGATCAGACCGCCTCATTGTTACTGTTACGTTACGTTACGTTACGCTTTCGACTCTACCGTGCCCTAGCATATACAGCGGGTGTTGTACCCTACTTATATTATTATACTCTGGTGGGAAAAGCGTAGGATGATCACTGAACATAGGTACACGAAGTCTCTTTGGTCCTAGCTACCTAAATACTGCGGGCTAACAAACGGGGTGGTATATTACTACTATATTTTCTCTCCAATCCCCGTCGCCCTGGCTCTCCCTTCTTTACCTAGCTGGGAAATTCACGTCCTGCAAATGCTCCGTGCATAGACGGGCTGGGAGGGGGGAGGCATCGACAGGGTCTATAATCGAGCTGAACAAATAAACGCATTAGGGTGGACCTCCCCCCCTGCGACTCCCTCTGCCCCTGTCCCGGTACATACGGAATCCTCAGACACTATATATGTACGATCTTGTCTCACGTAAGGATAGGAGGATGGCGATCCCTTCATATCTATAGTAATAATACCACACATCTCATTGTACACTATCCTACGTGCATGCATGCAAAAAGAGCAATGCATGGGAGGGTGCATGCTTGAGATATATATACAAACTTAGTGTCCTAGCGATCGATCGGATATGCCTCTTGCGTGGCCTTATTGCTCTTTCCCACCATATTGTCCCTCCCCGCAGAGCTCGAGAATGATAGAAGTGCCCGCATAGGGGTAGAGATAAAGAGATAGACAAACAGAGAATAAAACGAGAGAGAGAGAGGGAGTGAAAGAGAGATGGCGGCATTGCATGTGGCACCGGAGCGTTTCCAGCCGTACCAGTACGAGCCACTCCCTTCCAAGACGTCTATCCGCGTTGTCAAGATTCTCGGGGAGGATCCAGACGCTGCCATCTGCGGCGTCCCGCTGGTGCGGTGCCGGCTGAAATTCGTGGAGCTCGACGACAACGAGGCCGCCAACGAGTCTGACGACGAGTCTGGAGACGAATCCGATGACGAGCCCGACGACGAGTCCGCTTCCGCCCCTACTCCCTCATCTTCCGCCCCGTCTTCTGAGGCATCGTCGTCGTCGTCCTCTTCCTCTTCAGACTGCTCCTACCAAGCGCTCTCCTACACCTGGAGCTCCCCCCTATCGCCGGACCGGTCGGAGCCGACGGAGGAGCAGCAGGAGGCGTCGGCGCAGAGCGCGGCGGCGTACCGGCCGCTGAACCAGTGGCCGATCCTCGTGGACGGGCGGCTGTTCTTCGTGCGGCGGAACCTGTACGACTTCGTGCGGCGGGTGGCGACGCTGCGCGACTTCGAGGCCGCGCGCGAGCCCTACGGCAAGACGGCCGTCGTCGAGGCCGCCGAGGACGGCGACCTCGCCCGCGTCCGCGAGCTGGTCGCCCTCGGCGCCGACCTGTCCCGCGTCGACTGCTTCGGCGAGACCGCCCTGCACTACGCCGCCGAGAACGGCCACGCCGAGATCGTCCGCGCCCTCGTCCGCGCCGGCGCCGACACCGCGCGCCGCGACGACTCCGGCCGCACCCCGCTCGATTGCGCCGTGCAGAGGGAGCGCGGGGATTGGAGGAAGGTCGTCGAGTTCCTCAGCAAGAGCGATGAGGAGCGCGACGACGACGATGCTGCTGCTGCCGCTGCTGCTGGAGAAGACGGGTCTAATACTACTACTAATGCTACTCGGGAGAGACTGCAGAATCCGTGGCAGAGCCTAGCCACGGCATCAGGCAACTTCTGGATCGACGCCATCTGCATCGACCAGGAGAACCTGAACGAGCGAAACGTCCAGGTGGCTATGATGCCGACCATATACCGGTCGGCCAAGTCCGTGTTGGTATGGCTCGGGTCAGATCCCGTGTCCGACGAGGTGTACGATCTGCTTGGCTTCGCTGCTACTGCCGTTTCTGCTACACCATCACCACCGTCATCACCAGCAGCAGCGCAGGAGACGGAGGCGCTCGACGCGAACGACAAACTGACGTCGCCGCCGCCACTCCCGCCGCTGGCGTCGCTGCCGGAGCACCTCCGGCCCCTGCTGGAGAGGAACGACTACGTCTACTACATCACGCGGGGCGACGTGCACTGGCGGACGGTGCACCTGCACGGCAAGCACAGCGAGCTCGACGGCTTCCTGCTGCGCTCCTGGTTCCAGCGCGTCTGGATCATCCAGGAGATCGGCCTGGCGCGCGGCGCCGTCACCATGTGGCAGGGCCCGCGCCAGTGGCAGTGGGACGACCTCGTCCGCCTCCTCCACCTCCTCGAGAAGGCCGGCCTCAACCGCGCCCTGAAGCCCCACGAGGCCGACGTCAAGTTCGCCATCGGCCAGCGCGCCACCGAGCCCTGGACCCTGGCTAGGATCCGGCTCGTCGTGCAGCCGGGCAAGCATGAGCATGAGCACGGGCAGGGACATGGATATGGACATGTCCCACCGGGTCGCCGCGTAGAGGAGGAAGAAGAAGAGGAGGTGGCGGCCGCGCAGGCGCAACTCGGGAGGATGACAGTGACAGGACCGGAGGCGGAGGCGGAGGCGGAGGAGCGGACGAGCCACATGATGAGCCTGCCGATGCTCCTAGCGCTGACGTGGAACTTCTACAGCTCGGACCCGCGCGACAAGATCTTCGCGCTGCTGAGCATGGCGAAGCCGCTGGCGGGCGAGCCGCGGATCGCGGTCGACTACCGGCAGCCGGTGCCGGCGCTGTACACGCGCGCGGCGCACCACTTCCTCCGCGGCACGGGCGCCGAGTCGTACACGTCGGACCTGTGGGGCGCGCGCGAGCGCGAGTCCCTCGAGCCGCTCGAGGGCCTCTCCTTCGTCTACCGCTACCGCCGCACCGACCAGGTCTACCCCGGCGTCTCGGGGCTGCCCTCCTGGGTCCCCGACTTCAGCTCCCGCATCGGCAATCGCCTGTACGACCGGCGCTTCGCTGCCGCCGCGGGTACGCAGCAGCCACCGCTGCAAGAAGAAAAGACGGCGGCGGCAGCGGCGGCGGCAGCGGCGCGGGATTGGTCGAAGCTGAGGGTGCACGCGGCCACGATCGACGAGGTCGCGCACCTCGAGGACAAGTCGACGGACGGATACGAGGACGTCCGGTCGTGGCTCCGGCTGCTCGCCGCGCTGCCCCCGCACTACCGCCACGGCCGCCAGCACGTCGTCGAGGCGCTCCGGCAGACGTTCGTCGCCGACGACGACTGGGAGCCGGACCCGAAGCACCCGGATCCAGTAGACGGGTTCCGGGAGTTCCTCTGGTGGGAGCTGGTGCGGCTGAAGGGCGACGACGAGGACTTCGAGGCGGCCCTGGCGGCCCTCCAGGCCCTGCTGCCGATATTACAACAGAAAGAAAAAGAAACAGAAGAAGAAGAAGAGGGGGGCACAGCGGCGCCCCTCGGTCCTATCTCGTCGTTCCTGCCGACGGTGGAAGAGGTCATGGGGCGTCCCCCGCCGGAGTACTGGTGCCTCAGCCACGGGCCGGAGTGCTTCGCGTCCTCCGAGAGGCCCACGTTCCGGGAGAGGCTGTTCCGGACGTACCGGTACCGGAAGCTCTGCGTGACCAAGGCGGGCTACCTCGGGCTCTGCCCGTTGGAGACGCAGCGCGGCGACACGGTCCACCTGCTCGCGGGCTACCGGACGCCCGTGGTCATGAGGAGGCTGCCTCCTCGAGCTCAGGGGGGGAGTGCCGAGCCCGAGTTGGAACAGCTCGCTTTCGTTGGCGAGGCCTACCTGCACGGCGTCATGCACGGCGAGGCGCTGACGCCGGAGGTGCGTGCTCGGTTCCGGGACGTCGAGATTGTGTGATTTATTTGCCGAGGGCAAGCAAAGCTTGGTTTGTAAGCAGTTCCTCGGCGTGGGTGGACGGTTTTTGGCTTGGAAGTTAGAGATTGAACTACGGACCTAGTGAGATGATAGATACCCGAACTGGAATATATACAAAGGGCCACGGTGTTACAATTGATAACAGGTTGAGCGAGCTTTAGCTAGTGAGGTAAAGCTGCATGACTATTGAGAGGTGTTGATGTGACCTAGTCTAGTAGTGAGCATCTTCTGCCCCTTAATTAAGTTCGCAATGCCACACGAATAGCCTCAAAAATGCAATGTGATTATCGGCTGCTAACGAAGGCTGTAAACAGAACTACTCTAGATCAAACCTCTGATACCATTGATCGTACACACTACATGGCAGGGTGTGATACCTTAACCTTCTCATTCAGAGGAATGCTGCGTGGATCACCACGAGTATGACAGGGCCAGCGGGAGCAAGATGTTAGTTGGTCTATTAACGTTCTGAAAAGCCGAAGCAACTCGCAAGCCCTGGTCATCTCAGGCCCTGATCTTCGTCACGTGGATCTGTGAAGAAAAAATGAAGGAGAAGGTAAGATAAGCAATGACGTCGACGGGTATCGCTTGTCCTGTTGTCCCAACCTTCGAAGATGCGGTATTCAAGGCTGGCTAGTCGTGACCAACATCTTTGACGATCCTACGCACAAGTCTGATTACTTACCAACTGACCGCATAAGCTGTTAGCTACAATCTGTCAGGGGTATTTCATGCATGATGTTGCTTAACGTAATATAGCGTATATATCTAATACTTAGCAGGCCCCTTCTGCGTGCCTCCCATCCCATCTTCACTCTGTCACATGTTTTCCATGGTGTGCATACATATAAAAACGAACCAAAAATAATGGATGCCTGGTCCAGGAATCGAACCTGGGTCTTTTTTCTGTTCTTGCCAGTGTTTGTCTCTTGCCGTTCTTGTGGAGGTAGCGCACAGGGTGGAAGAGTTACCCGTTTCTGCGGTGCACATTGGTACAGCCACAGGGAATCGAACCCAAGGCCCTTTGGGCCATTTGTTTTTTTCTTGGGCAGAATCTGAAACGTGCTTAACCACTACACCAACCGGGCAATGAATGTTAGAGGATTGGTCACTTAATTGTGCTTATATTAGGCAGGTCTGGTAGGTGGGATGGTTGCCACGGCAGTAGCAGCAGATGTTACGGTCTATGTATGTACCTTGATAGTCTGCAAGTTATGTAGCTGACTACAAGTAACTTGTAAATTCTGGCCTTTTACCTGCCTGCCCAGAGGTAGAAGTGTCGGTCAGGTTAGGTCAGTGGAAAGCTGGCTGGCTCAAGTGCCGTAAAATGATTGATCCTACCTCGAACTTCACGGCTCCAGAGTACACCCCTCACCTCTTTACATGTATACAACTATGAAAGAACAAGGTATGAAGTAACATTTGACACTATCAAAAACACTTCCACACATCGAAGCGCTGTCCCTTCTGCCTCCTCAACACCCGCCTAGGCCTCCTCTCCTCAGCATTAGCACGGACTGGCAACGAAGAACTGTTACCGCACTCACCGTTGCCGCTATTATCACGAACGCGTATAGGCAGCTCCAAGACGCCACGGGTCGAAGCGGATCCCCGTCTCTCCTGTGGTACGTTTTGGTCCGAGAATCTCACGGTTCTTCTCCCGGATGAACCAGACGACGACGACGCTGCTGGCGACGTGACGCTCGTGGCCTCGGTATCATGCGCACGCGCCTTCCCTTTGTCGTATGTCTTGTGCTCAAACTCCTCGACGCTGCTGTACATGTCGGCCAGGAGGTCATAGCAGAGAGCCTGCATGCGGCCACATTCCGAGGCTGTTTGCTCCCGTCCTTGTGCCTCCCCCTGATGCTGCTGCGCCAACTCCGCGGCGAGGTCCGCGAGCTCCAGGGCCATGCCGAGCTCGGCGCGGGTGGGTTGGCTCGCAGACTCGCCTTGCATGAGACGGCGGGCGGCGAGGTGGAGGGCCGCAATGCGGGTGGAGATGTCGCCGGTGGTGTTGGCGTCCATTGTGACTTAAGTAGTTAGTTATCCCCTTTTTAATTTTCTTACCTGGGATGTTCAAAAAGCTATTGTACCTTGTAAAAAGGGCAAACAGGGGCGCGGTGGGGGTTGGGAGCAAAACAGAAAGTAAATAGGCGTAGGTAGGTCAGTATTATGTAAAGAGGCGCCCGATAGAAATACCGCCGAACCAATCGACGATGTGTCTTTTGGATGCTCTCCTTACCCTCTTCTGTTGGTCTGCGATGGTTATTTCTCGGCTGCTGGGAGAATCGAGTCGGGGGTTTTCCGTCCGGGCTGGTTGCGGAGTTATATAGTGGTCAAACAGTGATAAAGAATCGCCCTGTCTTCTCAGGTGGCTCTTTCACGAGAGACCTAAGTCGAGGCGTCTAGAAGAACACAGAAGAATGCACATTGTTCGACATCTGAAAGGAAGCGAGACCCCAGGGGCTTAGAAGAGATGAACAATGCTATTTTACAAACGTGTGGGCATCTCCATGTCGCTTCTCGAAGCAGGAGCAAAGTCGATGTTAACAAAGAGACTACAAAGAACTCTTGGGAGGGATGTTTCGGATTGATATTGGTAGAGCTTACAGTAATCGCGGGCTGTGGGCAATGAGCGAAGCGACTCCTCAGCTATGTGTGACCGACACCTAAGAGTCCAGATAGACGAGCGAAGAACGATGAGTCCCACGCGATGTCAAAGTCGCGAATGCTCTAGGTAGTGCTTCGACAATTACTTGCTACACTCGAAACACCACAGGCGTGCATCCCATTCAACCCAGCACGACCCAATCGCAAGCGACAGTCCACGTCCCCAGATCCTGCAGCTCCACCTCCCACGTCGGCCTCCCGATGCCCACCACCGCGCCCGCGACGACCTCTTTCCGCCTCGCGAGCCCGACCAGCCTTCCCGGGCCTGCAAGGAGGACCTTGCTGGTTTCACCGTCAGCGTCAGCGTCAGCGTCGGTGTTGGTGTCGATGTCGATATCGATATCAGTGTCGGCAGCTTGATCCGGACCCAGACCCGAACCCGAGCTCGAGTTCCCCATCTCCACCACCGTCTCCAGCCGCTGGCGTTGATGGTGATGGTGATGGCGATGGCGATGGCGACCGCGAACGAGCACCATACCCGGCGCCCCGCGCGCCTCGCCGACGACGATTTCCGCAACCCACTCGCTTCTTCTCTCACCAGCAGCAGCAACAGTACTACCGGCCCCGCCGCCGCCGGCCTCGATCTCGACGAGCCAGTCGCGCACCTCGGCCGCGAGCCCGCCGGGCGCATACCTACTGGCGCCCTTGCGGCGGTGCTGCGGCGAGAACGCGTCGGGCAGGGGGTCGCGGCGGTGCTGTGCTGGTGCTGCCACCGCCGCGGCGCCAGGGTCGTTTATGGCTACGAACTCGCTGGCTGGCTCGGGCTGCTTGAAGCGCGGGGCTCTGTGGAATGTCGGCTGCTGCTGCTGCACTGACCCCGCACCTTCTTCTCCCTTAGAGTGGTGGCGGCGGTGTTGGTGGTGATAGTAGCCGTGGGAAAAGGGGGGCGGAGGGGATGATGATGGGGAGCCGTTGTTGGCCATGTCTGTGTCTGCGTTTGCGTCGATTTCCATGTCCATGCCCGTGTCCTCTGCCTCTGGTATATCGTCCCCCCTCACCGGCGTGATGGTGTCATCGGCGACATCATTGTCATCTTCTTCCCCGTCTTCCTTCGCGCTGCTATCCTGCTTCTGCTGCTGTTGCGGTGATAGCGCCGGCGGTGACGAGCCGTCGAAGCCAGCCTCGGAAGAAGAGATGATGATGGACGACGCGGCGCGTCTCCGCCGTTTCGGGGAGCGGGATCTCAGATCTTTGTCTTCCTCATCACCACCATCATCATCACCGCCACTCTCATCCTCGTCCCCCACCATTGCATCCTCCTCATCCCTTCTTCCCCGGACAAGAGAAGACGGCGGCGAAGAGTCCCGAATAAGGTCAACCTCGATTGGATCGTGTCCCCCCTCTTCTCCTTCGTTCTCCGCCCCGCTGTTTCTAATTTCACCATCATCACCGCCATCGTCGCCATACTCATCGTCATAATCATCATCATCATACACCTGCTCGTGCTCCTGCTCCCGCGTCCTTGCACCACCCTCCTCAACTTGAGATGACGACGGCTGGGACGAAACGTCAACGATCAAATCATCATCGAACCGTCCCGAGCTGGTGCTGCGCGGCGGCGGCTGGCGGGAGTGGCGAAGACGAAATGGCCCAGGTGTCGTGATAGTACCAACACCAGCAGCAGCGGGGGTGGATGGCGCGTGCGACGACGACGGCCCCGATGCTCGCGGGGTCGAACGGAGCGAGAAACGCGGCGTTGCCCGAAACTGCTGCTGCTGCTGCTGCTGCTGCTGTTGAGTACTACTCTGCAACGGCCCTGGAGTCTGCTGCTGAGACGAAGCCGATCTCTTCGACGCCAGGAACCGGTGGGGCGTCGGGGTCTAGAAGGCGAAACCTTCGGTTAATAAAAGAAGCTGCCAACTGCCAACACAATAATGATAATAACCAAGGGCCGCCTTGTTTGCTTACGGCTGGCGGTAGAGGAGGAGGAGCCATGGTGAGTTTTCCCTAGGCTAGGTAGGTAGGCTAATAAGGCTTCATGGTAATTTATATGCTTGAGTAAGTATACAGTCGGTCGGATTATCCGTCTTAAGGTGGCTGTTGTGAATGTGGAACATGAGGGCGCGCATGCCTGATCATTCATTCATTCCATAAGCGGCTGTTCCATAAGCTCAGCCGCTCTGTATCTGACGACAATCACTGACGACTGACTGCTATACAACCCCTGGACTGGACCATGGGAGATATCGTTCAGATGGCTCGGTGTGTTGCGCCTTGCCTTGCCCAAGGTCGCAATGATGGAGATGATGGAGATTGGGGGCGGTTCGGTTGGAGAGGTATGAATGTAGTATTTAGTCACTTTCGTAGGTGATTTAGGGGGTGTGTTTAGTGCGTGTTTGGCGCGTAGACGCGCTAATTGCAATGCCACTCAGCCACTTTAGCGCATTCTCAAGCCAGCGAGCTTACCCAGACATGTCTTCCTCCCTGCAACGAGATAATATAGAGCTCATAATATAATGCTGATATTCAACGAGACATCACTCAGAGAAAGAGCTTTTACCGTAAGGCCAGTTGACTGAATAATGCATAAAAGAACGACAGCGTATAAAAAAACCCCTAAGGCAAGTAAACCATCAAATTGTGCAATGCATCGAAAAGCTGTCTCAATATTCATGTCTTGCCCCTATCGCCTATGTTACATAGTATGCTATGCTCTGCTATGCTCTGCTATGCCATACCATGCCATGCCGTGCTATAAAAAAAGAATATCAGGAAACCAAAGCCCCGGTGACGCCCATGCCCAGCTCTGCTCTTCCGAATACAACCCGAATACTAGAAACCCTAGCACCACCGAGTGAGTATTGATCATACCTACTAACTAATTAACTACCCAGTTCCTATGCTGCTGCCGCCGCATCACTCGAACTGCCCGCTCCCAAACAGCCCGCGCACGGCCTTCTTCTGGCCCTCGACGCCCTTCCACTTCCGCTTCTCGCGGCGCTTCTCGGCCTCGGCGACCGCCGCCCGGCGCTCCGTCTCGCGCGCGAAGTAGTTGACGCCCGAGCCCCGGCCCGCCGTCTTCTTCAGCTTGGCCTCCTCGCCGAACCCCGGCTTCTTCAGGCCAGCATTCCCGCTACCGTTACCACTGGCGGTATTGTTGTTGTTATTGTTGCTCGACGACGACGCGCTGGATCCAGCCGACGAGTTCGAGATGAGCGAGTTGGTCGTCGCCTTCCGCAGCAGCGCGGGGACCTTGAACGTCCCGTTGTTGCTATTGCTGCCGCTGCCGCTGCCGGCAGCTGCTCCTGCGTTCGACGGCGCGGCGAACGCGAGGCGCGCGCTCCCGCTCGACAGGTTGGAGGACGAGCTCCGCTTGAGTGTGATGCGGTCAACGACGGCGACGCTGGACCGCCTCGTGTTTTCTTTGTTGCCGCTGCTGGTAGATGGGCGATGGCCATCACCGTCCCCCTCTTCTCCTTCACTGTCACCCGCGTCCGTAGCGGGGATGATGGACGAGGAGATGAGGGTGTTCGGATCATCCAGCAGCGTGGAGAGCGAGCGCCGGACCTCGGTGAGCGAGGCTGGCCGTGCATCGCCATCCCTGGCGGCCGCCGTGCGCCGTGCGTTGGGCGCAGGCTGCCGGGGGGCGTCGTCCGTCCGCGAGCGCTTCCGGCCCGTGTTCGTCGTCGGTTGACTGTCCGGGATCGCCTCCGCTGCTTCTCCTTGCCGTTGCTGCTGGTTCTGGTTCTGGCTCTCGCCGCTTTCTTCTGCATCGGTAGCAGCAGCGGCAAAGTTCTCGCCGAAGTCCCACTCGTCGTCGCTGTCGCCTCGGTCCTCGATGCTCTTGAGGAAGGCGGCGTTGCGGGGGTTCTCGGCGATCTTGCCGATGCGCTCGTCCGCGAACAGGGCCTTCTGCATCTTGGCAAACTGGCGGCGCTTCATGCGGCGCTTGGCTTCCCCGCCGTCGTCCGAGTCGGACAGGTCGAGGTCGTTGCCGTCACCGCCGCCGCCGCGCCGCCGCTTGCGGAGCATGCCCGTCGTGATGTCCCGGAAGAGCTTATCCACCTGGGCAGCATCTGCCGCACGTTCGCGATCACTGCAGTCTCATGTTAGTCGCTGACTTGTTGAGCTAGTAGAGAAGTTTGTAGGGAGCACTCACGCATAAAATCCAGCTAGCTTTGCTTCGTCGACATTATTGCCAGCGGTATCATCGATCATCTCCTTAGCAAGCTCCTCGTCATCTTCGCTAGAATCTTCGCCGTCTGCACCACCAAGCCCAGCATACTCGTCTTCAGACTCGTCGGCTTCTTGTTCAACCCACTCCTTCGCTTCGCTCATCTTCGCTTTGAGCTTGTCTTCTCGACGCTTCTTTCTCTTTGCTGCTTTCTCCATCAACCTGAAAGCGCTCTGCTTGGCGGTCTCTGCGCCCTCGTTGCTCATCGTTGTATCGTCTTTTGTTATTGTGGCTGATGCTGCAGTACTGGGGCTCCCTGGAACATCTGTCGGCGGCAACGAAGAGATAGACAAGGATGCCTCGCCTCTACGCCGCAACTTGCCCTTTCTTTTGATGAGTGGTGATTCTTGGACCATGTCGTCAGCGGCCGTCCCGCCCAACATCACTGTATCCATCGTGGAATGAGGCGCATCGACGAATCGCCGTTTCAAGGGGGTGAAGTTCTGGTAGCCACTATCTTGCGTAGGCTCGATGAGTTCCGACATCTGCGTGTTGTCCATCTGCATTAGACTATCAAACCCGTGGCCTTGTGACTGTGTAAAGTGCAGCTGTACGCCTTGCGTCTCAGTATCGTGCCCCTGTGTTATATGATTCTGCGTCGATTGACTATTTGGCACCTTGTCGTCAATCTGGGATTGCCCCGCCGTTGCTGAGAATTGCGAATCAGGAAACTCGTTGAGGCTAGGCAGAAAATCTTGAGGAGAGCCATTGCTTGGGCCAGCTTGGCTGTCGTCCATCGTTCCAGCGAATATCTGGGTTAGACCTAGGCCGGCAGGACCTGCCGCCGGCACAGGAAGTCCAGGGATGAAGGATTTCGTAGCGGAGCGAAGAACCGAAGTAGGTATTTTAGGTGAACCAGAGTCGTGCTGAGAAGGTGACTTGGCCGACGTCGTATTCCGCTTCGGGGTCGCTTTCACTCCCTCATCGTCATCGTCATCGGAAACGACTTGGGACTGTTTCTTAGAACGGCGGCGCCTCATAGTGGGAAGCTCATCTTCTTCCTCGTCTGACACCACCTTCCCATCTTCCGCAGTAGTAGGTTTCGGGGTTTCTTCTTCTTCGGAATCTCCATCCTCTGCTTCATCTTCAAACATCGGATTGGCGGCCGGCTCCTGTTCTTCGTCACCATCTGCATCGGTTCCTCCATTCCCCTCTTCCTCTTCCTCTTCGGAACCAGAAAGCTCGATTTCCGGTTCTTCCTCGTCGCCGCTAGCCTGGAAGCTGTCGTCATCGCTGTCGTCCCAACCCAGAGGATCGTCTTCACCATTCTTCCTCCTTTCTTTTCTGGCCTGCTTCGCCTCATCGCGTTCTCTCTCCATGATTTCTTCAACCTCCTGGCGTGCTCGAGCGACAATATCTTCAACTTGGTCCCTTTCCTTCTGCCGCTCTTCCTCCGTCTGCACATTGATGCCCTTCGAGCGCAGGTATTCAACGCGGCGCTCGCGCTCGAGCTTTGCTTGAGCCCTAGCGCGTTGTTGGAGAGACATTTGAAGCTCGGCGACGGTCATGGAGGGTTTGCCTTTCCGCCCCCTGTTGGAGGGTTCTCTTGGTGGTGAGGAGAGATTAGCAAGGCGTCGAAGAGCATTCATCGACGTGGACCCTTGTTTTTCTCTAGTGGGTAAACGGCTGAAAATAGTGTCGACTTTAGTCTTCTTTGTTTCTGTGATCTCAAGCTCATCGTCGGAATCTATTGTGACTAGATTCGTTTCGACTGAGGGGAGCTTCACTCGCACTTGGCGTCGGGGTTTGGGTACTGTTGATTTCTGGGGAGAAGAGCCTATTGCGGTGGCAACGGCTTTTCCTTTGCCCTTATGGGCCAATGCAGCCGCGATGTCCAAAATGTCATCACCGTCGTCGTTCTCTATGGCCGGTCTTGCCGGGACCGTTGGTGCAAGAGAAGGGTTTGTTGTGGATTTAATATTATTAGGGACAGGTGGTGAACTTGGAGGAGTGCCAGTATCACCCATCTCAACATCGGTTTGGTGCGACACGGGCGTTGACGGCCGGCTTGAGCTCACTGGCTTGTTCTCTACTGGTGCCCCCTCTGGTTTGAAGTTGAAACGTTCAAATAGCGAGGACTTTGATATCTTCTTCTTAGTCTTGGCTTCGTGGGCAAGTTGCAAGCTCCTGTTCAAGCGCTGAGTCTCCCGGTTCATCTCTTCCAAAGCCTTCTTGCTAGCCTTTCGGGGGGCACGGGGTCCCCTTTGGCTTTGGGTGAGTTGGCGGCCGCCATCGTCGTCTGTTATGTCTGAGACGTCGTCATCGCTATCCGGATCCGCAGGCATGGTCTCAGCCATCCTCTCGGCGCGCTCCTTCTGCTTGCGAGCCTCTTCAGCTTCCTTCGCAAGCCTTTCCTGTCGTTTCCGAGCGACTAGTGCCTTGAATCGATCGCTCTTGGCAAGGTCGGCGGGGAAGTCATTTTCTGAATCCGATCCAGCTCCTGGAATGTGGGATGTAGTAGATTTAGAAGGGCTGACGAATAAGCCAGGGGATGGTGGTTCGTCGGCTTCGGCATCTACAGCAGTTTCTGGGCTTATACTGCGTGCTGGCCGAGCCATCCGCCGGCGAGGCAAGGCACTAACATCGTCCTCTTTGTCTTCGTTCTCCTTCTGTGCGGCTTCGTGATGGACCGCGTCATCTGGTGTCTTCGAAGCATCCCGGGCTTCGTTTGTAGTATCAGCTTGCATTCGACTTGCAAGCCGACCGCGTGGGCGTATAATCTCATCTTCGTCCTCGGAGGAGTCGTCGTCTTCGTCGGCTTGAGTAGTAGGCTTGGCTTCCTTGGGCAATATACTGCTCTTATCGGCTGATTTAAATAATGCCTTCACATCAATGGGGCCGGACTCGTCATCGTCGGAGTTGTCGTCGACAGCAGCCAACATAGCCTGGAGTTTTGATCGGGGAGATAGCTGCGGTGACGATGGCTCGGACGCACTGCCGGCCGCTGGTGAGGGTGAGCGACTAGAAGCCATTGCTGCTTTGTAATTGTGCTAAGCTGGGTGATATGGTCTAGAAAAAGATTCTTAAGCTTCCTCTTAACAAAACATTGTATAGAGAAATGATTAAAGGTACTCGATATGCATCCAAGTGGACAAGATGGTAGTAAAGTAGAGTATCCAATTGTTACTAAGAACATTCAAGGTAACGGGTCACGCACTATAGAGCAGGAGATACTTCGTACTTGTATTCTGTAAGTGGTGGGGGATCGCGTAAATGCACTCTCTGAAATGCACTGATGCGACGCGTTTCACGCGTCAAGACCCACCTCCTATGCGCTTATCCGAATATATAGTGGAGCATCAGAACGTCGAAACGTCATAAAGGGGATTGGACGTATTTTATTTGCCTATTGTCACGAAGCATTTGATCGTTGGAAGCCGCTATTAGTTACATCGAGACTGAGTTAGGTTCATTGTTTAATGAACGGTATCTATATCCGATATATCCTACTAGGTAGCTAGCTAGCCCAGTGCACAAGTATGGAGCTGGGTAGAGGATTTGGTGATGTTAGGAGCTACGAGCCAGCCAAGTTTCACGAGTCTAGAAAATCAAGACCGAGTTCCCATCACGGACAAGTCACCGCATCTCGAGTCGTGCAATATATTCATAGGTACTTGGTATTTAATCATGTCATACATAATATACAACAATAATGAAGCAAAGTTGGGGTATCTATGGGCTATAAACAACACATCCCCCGCCAGGCCGATGAGACCAATCGAAATTGCCGTGAACGCCTGAGGCACCCTGCCCCGCCGCCTATGCCTGTATCTTCCCCTTTTTTTAAGGCAGGTATACAAACGTCCCATGTGACCGCCCCCTTAGCTCTTTTGCGCCGATGATGCCGATGCTGAATGCAAAAAATATGTGTAAATGCTGAAAGAAGTCTTGTACCAACGCCGTAATACGCCCAGCGTGCTGAGCCCTCATGGGACACGAGAATGCTTTTAGTCTAGCCCGAAGCCCGAAGTGATGCCACATCCCAGCAACCCTTATCTGCATGTCGTATATGTCCGTTCATGTTGGCCTAGGTCAAGCAGAGCTCCCAATGATGACCTGCAACATACCAGCCTGGTCAAGTATCAAGAGTAGTGATGACAGAACGATGGCGGTCCACGAATCGCTCCGAAGCAGCAGTGGTTTCCTTAGGATCGACAATCGCGCAGGTGTCGTTTAAATCGCTTCAAATGATTCGAAGTTTGCTAGATCGAGTTAGTGTGAAAGAGGCATACTAACACAGGCGCTCATTAGAGCTCCTTAACGCTGGGGATGTCTCTTCAACCTGCACCATGACGATTTGGCCCATGTCAGGTAGCTAGACAGGACTCGAGTACGCCGTCAAGTGCTTGCATGTCCATATTCTCTGCACCGGCCCAACCTCCGTAATCCTCCGAGTCGATGTCCATGGGGTCCGAGTGACCGTTGATGCCTCCCATAACCACATCTTCAAGCTCCGTCGGCTCATAGCCATCGACATACGTGTAGTTGTCCCAGTTCGCCAGTTCGCCCTCTCTATAGTTGTAAACAATTGACTTGGTTACCGCGGGGAAGTTGCCTAGATGGCAGTCGCCAATGTCAAGAGCCAGTCGCAGATCGGCGATATCTAGAGGCCGCCGCTCGCTTGCCGCCTTGGCCTCGATGGGTAGTAAACCACTCTTATCCCGGGATATCTCCCCCTTGGCAAGCGCGCTTTCTTCGCGCCGAAGCCGTCGCCGGTATTTGCGGGTTTGTATCCAGGCCGCTCCAGCAGGAGATCCAGCACTGCCGGAATCGCCCGGCCCGTTGCTTCTGGTCCTTCGGAATACAACGGAAAGGAACTCTTTGATAAAGGTCTCCGTCGCAATCGTTATGAATTGCGCCGCATCTGAAGCGTGACCGTTGGGGAGACCCGCTTCGTAGCACATTGGTAACATCCTAGCCTCGATACTGCTAACATCTGGGAACTCGCCTGATTCAATGGCCAAAGGTTGCGCATATCGTTTCCGGATCTCCAAGTCAAGATCTTACTTGGTTAGTACGAGATATCGAACAGATAGGGGGAAACGGCACTCACTCATCCTATTAAGGCCATTCGCACTTGCAGGAACTTCAGAAGGCCGAGCAGATCGGCCTCGGTTATGTTCCAGGAACATGCCAGCCATGGCTTCGGATGGATCATACTGCGCAAAGCATTAGCCGGTGTTTCAGTCTTCGTGACATCTCTCATGGACAGGCAACATGATGTACTAACATTAACGTCATTATGAACGAGATCTTTGATCCGCCTTCGATCCCGACTCGGTAAAAGCATGACCTCGGACTTCAGGCGCCTTTCTGCTGCATCGCCGGTGACAGGCTTTGCGCCGACATTGGTGGTGGGTTTGTCGTTAGCTGAAACCCATGGCGCCAATCCCTGATCGGGCATTTCTCTCGTGAGGTTTCCATATATCGCAGCAAGAAGCTGGTTATGTAGGTGTATGCGCTCGCCATTGGCAACGGATAATATGGGATCGATGCGATCGGAGTATTCGGCTTGGTTTAAGCGGCCTTTATGTTACACGCGTAAGCAGCTTTCTGACTTGGACAAAGGGCGAAGGCACTAGGTTCGGTGCGATGACGTGACTATTGAGAGAATATATATCAGGGCAACTGACCAAGTATAAACTGCGTGGTGGAATCTTTGTAGAGTGCCCATTGTTCAGGCCCAATTGCGGACTTCAAAGCAGTATAGAGAGGTTCTAGGTCGATGCGGGCAGGTATAATCTGGCTCGTTTTCGTAACTTTCTGGGAGACAGGAGCGGAGACAGTTATAGACTTGAGTATAGGAGTTGACAACGACACAGACGGACGGCTAAGAGCCGCGGGGTCTATGTCGGGCATAGCGGGAGAATTTTATAATGCGAGAATGCGAGATGGTCGCGGATGATGGTTGCTTTAACAGTCGCCGTGATATGTCGCGATGCGATGCGATGCGATGCGGTTGCGACTACGGCTGCGGTTGCGGTTGCGGTTGCGGTTGCGGTTGCGATTGCGCAGCTGGGGCTGGGGTTGGGGCTGGAGCTGGAGCTGGAGACGCGCTCGTGTGGCCTAGTTTTAGCTGGTAGTCCTGATGCTGCAGGCGGCTCTGACTATGGCGGAAATAGGCGGGGGAAAGATGCAGACGGACAACCAGCTCGGCGCAACTCGAAAAAAGGGTGGCAATCCCATTTATCGAGTGCGGGTATGCCTTGCGATCCCAGATCTGATGCTGGATTGATGGAAATTGGATGTTGAGTGAGGTTAATCCGATGGACATTTGTGACCCTGACGCCGTGGTTTTCTATGACTGTAAGGCCTGAGAGCCCTAAACACAGGATGTCGTTCGTTGGTCGGCCGTCAAAAGTTAGAAAAAGCAGCTTCCATTGGTGGCTCGTGCTCTAAGCTAAGGTTTACTAGGCAGGCAAGATACGAAGTACGAGGTAACTCCAGTAGCTTGTCGCAGCTTTCGCAGCTTGTATGTACATATGTAGTTGCGACCTACAGGCTACATGTGCTGGAAGATGTTTCCAGTGGCTCAATACTGACGGTACAGACCTAACTCCAGCTTATAACGTTAGACTGGGCTTTGCTATTAGTCGCGTCAGGTTCTACCCTACCTACGTCTTATATATGGAACTCGAGGCCGGAGCTTAATGCTGCACTCAGAAGACTTGTAGGTTCACATGTACAACTGCAACTGACCACGCATGCAAGAACATCGTAGGTATAAATGCTACCAGGTTTGATGGGTAGAGCGCCTCTAATATAGCACTGGACACTGTTGACAGGTACATATGTAGGTGCCATAAGTAGTCTACCATAAGTATTCTACCGTAAGTATTCTCGGTGCGACCCGACTGCCCGATCGTCAAAGTGGTTTCATGGTTTTACCCCACGATACTTCATGTGTCCCGCAATTCCAGCTCCATCCAGTAAGTACCTACATATGTAGTTATTGGCTCAGGTGGCAGGTGCTGCTCAGGTTCCAAGGTTCCTGGCCGCGTCGCGTCTTGTCGAATTGTCTCGTCCCGTCAGCCAGCCAGTACGCCAGTACGCCAGCACTCATCACTATCGATAAGCCCAGGCTCAACCACCACGCCTATTTGGCTATTACACCCATCACTATCATCACTATCATCACACCCAAACTCGGTGGTTAGCAGCACCCGACACATGCCACATGCAACTGACAACCTTGGAAGAATATAACATCAAACATACACTTAATTAACTAGACCAACCGCAAGCTGTTAGCTACTGCCTGGCCCGCGCACTCAGAGCTGTCGTTTCCTCTGTCTGTCTCGGGATCCTCTCTACCTAATAAAAGACGGGAGGGAAGAAGGACCAACAACAAACATGCCACAATGTCTGGTCCACAGGATCGGGCAAACCGTGTTAATATCAGCGTCAACCGCCTCATCTCCCAGATAATACCTAGTGACCCGACCTTGAGTGAGGAAGACAACCGGCAGAGACATGACATCCTCTTCGAGGAG
The DNA here is from genome assembly GCA_022225965.2 of Diatrype stigma. NCBI lineage: Eukaryota > Fungi > Ascomycota > Sordariomycetes > Xylariales > Diatrypaceae > Diatrype > Diatrype stigma. The sequence goes on from JAKJXP020000090.1 coordinate 195,221, forward strand.
GTGAGGGAGAGCCTAGAGAGGTACATCATTCTTAGTCTGAAGCATCAGCCGTACGCATGCACACCACAGTCTAACAGCGCTGCTCTAGGCACACGTCGCCTCCCTTGGCAGACCAGAATCACGCATCCGACCTCATCAAGAGGAGGCTGGTTCAGACCAATCCTAATCAGGCATTGCGTTACTCAAATCTCTACTCACGCTTGCTGGCCTTGCCCGTGTTGAATCACAAATGGGCTATGCTATATCTCCTGTATCAACTAAGCGACTCACAAGACCCCAACGAGCCTGATCCCGTGGCCTTTGCTGAATTGCAGAGAGAGCGGGTGAAAAGGCGGGAAGAAGAGAGGGCGGAACTCGAGAATCAGCAGATGAACTATGAGCCTGATCCTAGGAACGACGCCTCCTTCCGGTCTGCGGATCATTCCGCGAATGACTACCGCCCTACTGAGCTGCGGGACGTGCTTCAAGACCCCCGTGATACAAAAGTCATGGAGGGTGGGCCGAGTTATCCCTCTCGGCCTACGCATTCCAAGTATGCATCATCAAGTCGAGAATCAAGGTACAACGGGACAGGGGCATCGAGGGATGAAGGCACCCTCGTGAACAAGAGAGATGTAGCCATCAAGTCCAAGCTCTTAGCGGACAACTATTCCGATATAGACCCCTCGGAGCCAGCTCTGCTACGGGATCTCCCGTATACGCTGCAAGGCTTGTCATCGGCCACACTCCCATTTACCGGCAAAGATTATGAGCTCAAGCTCCCCTCGACGCTTCCTCCCCCGCTCATATATTTACTTCATAGCTTGTCCGAGCCGTCACTGCTCTATCGACAACTCGAGGACTTCGTCCAGGCTCCTGCCCAGGGGCTCCTAGGCCAAAGTCTCAGCGCTGCCATTAGTGATGAGCTCCGTTCCTACCTAACCCTAGTAGCCACTCTCGAGAGCCAGATCCGCCGTGCCCTGTCAACTATCGACGAAACCGCGCCCAGGAGCGGAATCGGCAAGGCGGGCGTGACGCTCAAGCGCTGCGTCGTCTGGACTCGCGAGGCGACCATGGGGCTAAGGTTGATGAGCTTGATCGCCGAGGAGTCGAAGAAGAAAAAGGGGGGGCAGCTCATCTCCTTGATACACTCGTTCTCGTCCTCTCACGGCGACCCCGTCGTCAGCGCTTTTGCCGAGCGATTGCTGACGCCCATCACCCGCCCTTTCTACGACATCCTGCGGCGCTGGATATACGACGGCGAGCTCTCCGACCCCTACCTCGAGTTCTTCGTCCAGGAGCAGTCCCCGGAGGACCAGCCCAAGGGCAAGTCTGGGTCCACGAACGTGTGGGAGGACAAGTACTGCGTCGTGGACGAGATGATCCCATCCATCATCACCGACGAGTTCGCCCTCAAGGTCTTCCTCATCGGCAAGTCCCTCCACTTCATCCGCCACAGCTGCGGCGACGCCCACTGGGTCGAGTCGTACTCGAAGGAGTCCTCCAAGGAGCTCCGCTACGGCGACACGGCCACCCTGGAGTCGTGGATCGACGACGCCTACAAGACCACCATGCGCCGCCTGATCCACCTCATGACCACCAAGTTCCACCTGTTCGAGCACCTGCAGGCGCTCAAGAGCTACATCCTCCTCGGCCAGGGCGACTTCATCGCGCTGCTGATGGAGTCGCTCGCGGCCAACCTCGACCGCCCGGCGGGCGCGCAGTACCGGCACACGCTGACGGCGCAGCTGGAGCACGCGATCCGCGGCTCGAACGCGCAGTACGACTCGGCCGAGGTGCTGCGGCGGCTGGACGCGCGGATGCTGCAGCTGTCGCACGGCGACATCGGCTGGGACTGCTTCACGCTGGAGTATAAGATCGACGCGCCCGTGGACGTGGTGGTGTCCGACTGGGGCAACCGCCAGTACCTCAAGGTGTTCAACTTCCTGTGGCGCATCAAGCGCGTCGAGTTCGCGCTGGCCTCGGCCTGGCGCAAGGTCACCACCGGCTCCCGCGGCGTGCTGCAGACCCGCCGCCCCGCCGTCCGCGAGGCCTGGCGCGCCACCCGAGGCTTCCTCGCCGAGATGGTCCACTTCGTCGGCCAGCTCCAGTACTACATCCTCTTCGAGGTCATCGAGTCCTCCTGGTCCGAGCTCCAGGCCCGCCTCCACCGCGAGGACGCCACCCTCGACGACGTCATCACCGCCCACACCAAGTACCTCAACTCCATCACCCACAAGGGCCTCCTCGGCGCCCGCCGCCGCCGCTTCGAGGGGGGCGCCGCCGGTGCCGCCGCCTCGTCGTCCGCCGCTTCTACCGCCACCGCCGGCGCCGGCGCCGACCCCGCCGGCTCGGAGGACGACAACAGCTACATGATCCAGCTGAGCGAGCTGCTGCGGGTGATGCTCTCGTTCCGCGACTGCGTCGACGGCCTGTACTCGTGGTCCGTATCGGACTTCACGCAGCGCCAGGAGGCGGACCTCCTCTCGTCGTCTCGAGTGGGCGCGGGCGCGGGGAGGCGGGACTCGGAGCACGACAGCAACCACGACCACGACCCTGACCACGACGGCGCGGCAGGCGTCCCCCAGAGCGAGTTCCCCGCGCTCCAGGAGCGCCTCCGCCATCTCGGCGACCGCTTCCGCACCAAGCTCCAGATCCTGCTCGGCGACCTCGCCTACCAGCCCGACGTCGACCTGCGCTTCCTCGGCGTCTCCATGAACTTCAACGATGTCTATCAGCCCGTGCGCCGGAAGCCCAAGGGCACGCCTGCCGCGCCTGCGGCTGCGGCGGCGGAGAGGGAGAGGTCCTCGAAGGGCTGAAAATCCAGTCAGTCGGTCTGTTCGTGTTCGTCTTCCTGTCTAAGTTGACTGGTCAAGTTGTCTGGTAGTTAGTTAGTCTCGTCTCTGTTTGACTTTTCAATCGTGTATAAACCAAGGTTGGGCTGAAGAAGGAAGGTGAAAGAAAGGAGGGACGGTGTTATTACCGGACTACGCTACGTGGAACGTGTTTTATGTAGGCTCTCGAATGGATATTCGGCTAAGCCTAGAGTTCATTTCTGAGAGCGAACAACAAATAGGTAGTATACCTAGGTACCCATGTAGTTACGTAAAGAGAGCTGGAGTTGCATGTCTGTCTTCTATCTCATTGTACTTCTATTCCGGTGACGACTCATAATGTATAAAGTCAATCACTACAGGAAACTCAATCACTGCAGGCAATGCAAGGCAGGTGGGTCAAGGCAATGTGGCTTGAAACTTCTTTTCTTTTTTTGTATTGTACTGTGTTTGACAAAGGAAAAAAGCTAAACGAAGGTCGTTGTGCTGCTGTTAGAGCTCATATCATATCGTCATTCATACGTGTGGTTCGTAAAACGTAGACATCCAGGCCGGACTTTTGTCGTCTTCCCCGTAAGATGCTCTGACGATTCTGGCTTGGTCCCGTGGCATGGCCATGCCCGGACCAGGTAAAACATGCGTAGGCGATTCCGCCTTTCTATATCTACAAGGTGACGCGTCAACTCCAAAACAATATGCCCGGCTGCCAGATCCTTCTGTGCTCGTGGCCGTACCCTATTTTATGCGCCGGTCCCCTTTTCGCCTTAAGCTGGAAGCAATCGTCACATTGCCCCTCAGATGTTTTTTCGTAATAGTTGTACAGGCGGTTGTTGTTGTCTCTTGCCAATCGAGGATTGGCTTGCATGAGATAGTATGTGGTATGGAGTTGATCGATGGTTTCTCACTGATCGAATCGGATAGGTAGTACTAATTGGATTGAATGAAGATTGAAGTTCCAAAGCAACCTTTTGTTGGAGAGCACGGCCTTCCGTGGCAGCCAGAAGCTAGGTTTCCAGGAAGGGTCGTTCCAATGTCCGACCGTCTTGGGGAAAGCAAGTGAGCCAAAATAATGGATAATCGTATAACCGAGTGGTACCGTACGCCATCAAGGGCATGAAAACGCTCTAGGCACCAAAATTGTTGGTGCCACTCGTTATACTTCGGTATAGGATGATGAATCCTAGGAATCAGCGGAGGCTCGATATATCCAGCTGAGCTGGCAAACCAACAGACCACATCAATCAAGATGTGGTTGTATATCCAGTGGACGTGGGGAATACAGCAACATGTGACTCTGACTCATAAACTCCGTAAGGTGAACCTTCAGCTTAGAAAAGTTTATACATCGGTCATTTCCGTGTCGACGGAGCTCGGGTCCACCACTTCATCGGCAGGGCCCCAATTTCCTTCGAAGACTGTGGCTCCAGCTCGCTGGCGACTTTCAGTCCAGACGAAAGACTCTAACTCGAGGAGTTCAGATACTGTTGGCCGGCACATCGGCTCTGCTGCAAGCATCCACCGTACGACTGTATCAAGAGAGCTTCGATTATCAGGATCCTTCATGAAATCTGGCGGATCCTGTAGCTCGCTCTTTCGCCCCAAGCCGAAGATGTCATTTGAGTGTCGGCTGACACCCCTCAGATAGTTACGACGAGCGTTCTTGGCGGCGGTGCTCTCGCCTCCAAATATGTTGACATTGCGCTCTGTCTCTTCGATCGGTAAACCTGTAGCATCCCGCATAACGGCCGTCGTATCCTGGGTAAGCGTCGGAACTTCAGAGAAGTCCCCCTCTCTCAAAGCCGTCCAGGTAGCACCGTTCTCTGGCAGTTTGACGTTGGCTGCGATCTCGAGCAGAATAAGACCTAGAGAGAATACATCGGCCGGTTTGTCGATTTCTGACCGAAGAGCCTCGGGTGCGAGATATTCACGGTCACCTTCAAGGTCAGGGCCCTTATCAGCAGGTAGTGAGGTTGCTAGGCCGAAGTCTCCGATCTTTAGAGTGCCCTCGAAAGTAATCAGGATATTTGCCGGCTTCAGGTCTAGATGGATGAATCCAGCATTATGTATATGCCGCAAGCCCTACAAGGGTTCAGTAATCTCATCGGACGAATAGTGGGTGGGAGACTCATTTACCTGGCTAATTTCGAGTGCAATCTTCCAGATTCGGAAGTCATCAAGTCTACCCTTCAGGCCGACGAGGGACAAGAAGACATCGAGGCTGCCCTCCTCGCAGTACTCGGTCTGGATGTAAAGGTTGTTCCTGTCCTCCCAACTATCAATGAGTTGCAAGATGTGGTCACAGCCCTGAAGAGATTTCAGAACAGACACTTCACGGAGCCGGTGGGCCCTGTCCTTATCCCCCTGGAAGGGGAGAGATAGTTTCTTGACTGCGAAGCACTGTTGACCCGAGGGCGAAGGTGGTGTACGATGCGTAGGTGTACTGAAGAAAGCTTGCTGTGTCTTCGCCACGGGCTTCCCGAGTTCTGCAACTTTGTAAACCTGGGAAAATTCACCCTTTCCTATGTACTCCACTTTCCCGAAACGTGATACGAGCAACTCATCCAAGTCACGGGGGGCCATGCCGTTGATTGGTGTTATGGCACGTCGGTCCTGGAGAAACGAGAAAGGCTCTGATCTCGCCGTTGGTGTAGCCGGTGGGAATATGGATTTCCGCTCACTAGTGAACGGATACAGGGAAGTCTCAGCAGCGTTGGAGATCGATAGGCGGCTCGCATCCAGCGGCTCGCTGGTATCCAGGGGTGTGTGGGGTGTTGCATTGTCTGCAAATTCGAGCGGATCTAGAGGGCTCGCTGGGAGGACAGAGGTGGTTTTAGCAAAATGAACCTTTGGGGCAGTCTTGATAGAGGGGGTCAAGTGCATCGTCTTGAGGGGAGCTGGTGTAGAGAAACACCCGCGCTCGGTTCGAGTCCGACCAAATGACGGCAAAGAAATAGAAGTAGAAGGCGGAGTTCCGTCGGCAGTGGACACCGGTACATCAGGATCGCCATTACTAGAGATAGCGTTTCCTGGATCCCGGCTGGAGTCGTCGCTGCTGGGCCTTTCCAAGGGGCTGTACTTACAAGTAACGCCTGGCTCTCGTTGCCAGATTCCACTCTTTCCAAAAGCTGACGTAGACAGGGGTAAATGTCGATTCGTTGTTGGGCTATCATTGGCGAGTTGGTCGAGATTCAGATCGCTCGCGCTCTCCTCCAGCTCAAATTTCGTAGGTGTCGGTGGTATGCTATCATCAAGGCCTGTCATGCTCTCGATACTGCTCTCACTAGGGCCGGGGGGGCTTCTTCCGTCATCGCTATAAAGGCTAAGAAGGCTACCCTTGCGCGAATGTCTAGAAGCAAAGCCATTGAAAAGTATAGGGCGGTTCTGCTCGCCGTGGGAATTTGGTGAGCGGGAAGAAGGGTTGAAAGGGGTCGCGGGCGTGCCGAACGTATGCCTAATATGCCGGCCTCTTCCCTTTCCGCTTCCTGGAGGGGGTGGGTATGTGTTGAAGCTGCTGATTTTGTTCTTGCACGGCGTATCCGGGACGAATCCAAACCCTTTCTGTCCAGGTGGGCCAAGCTCAGGGTTCCGGTTCATCTTGGAAACTAGACCGGTAGACGCAAAGGCACCTTCATACGGCTTGGCGTGCTTGTAATCCGGGGTGGAAACACTTGCAGTAGGGCCAGCATCGTTATCGGGCAGGGGACGGACAGCGCCAATAGGCAGGCTCTTGGACCAGTTCATAGGGGCCCTGGGCTTTTCACTGAGCTGGACAGGGATGTGTGTTGGCGAGTCATCCGCCAAACTCGAGTTGGACGAGGAGGTAGTCATCGCGCGAGAAAGTGGATGAGGCTGGTGCGACTGCTGAGCGAGCATGTGCGCAGATGGGTTCGGCAGAGGCCCTCCTTGGTTGAAAGGACTATCACGCTGCGGTGGCGGCATGAAATGGTCCAATGATAAACGCGGTCGGTTCTTGGCAATAGGCGTTGTCGTCGTATCTTGAGAGATCTGCGACAGCTGCTGCGCGGCTTGTCGCCGCCCCCACGATGTGCGCTCCGAGCTATGGCGCTGTTGGAGGGTAGATCTGCGAAGAGACCCAGCTCTGCGCTGCAAAGCGGCGGGCGTAGGCGACGCCATTAGGTCAGAAGCCATCGCGCCAGCTCCCGTCCAATCATACTCTCGCGCCGCGTCATCTTGGACATCCGAGCCGGGCGACGAGCCAGAACTGTGATCAAAGATGTTAAATTCGCTTCCGAAATTTGAAGGGCCGTAGCTGCGGCGCTTAGCCTTCGGGCTGCCGGAAAGTGACTGGTCGAGGGTCATCCTAGCATCACTCCGCTTCAAGGGACTAACTACTGGATTGGAAGGGACGGGATTCACGTCCATGGTCCGAGGCATAGCGAGCTGAGACGATGCGCCCGAGATATCAAGATGCATACTATGCCGAGTTGGGGGTTTCTCAGTTTTGCGCGACGCTGGGCTGCCCGCCCCGGAAATGCTGACGTTTTCCTGTCCCATGGCGCTAGATTCTGGTGAAGTTGATGTCGCGCCCGAGTTGACCATATTTGCCGTAGCATTTAACGCGCGCCTAGGTGCGGCCGGGCTCTTCGGTGACGTGCGATTGCGCAGGAGAGGCTTTGAGGAAACTCCTGGGCTCTTTTTAGCCGATCGCAACGAAAGCTTCACGCTCGGGCGGAATGGCGTCGCAAGTGGCGATTGCGGATGAAAGGAAGTTGGCGCAGGCGAATTCGATGCCGAGTTATGGCCACAATATTGAGATTGGACGCGTCTGCAAGATGGCGAAGATGGAGAAGAGCCAGCGCTGGAACTGCTCTGCGATGCTGTTCTGACTACGGGAAACTTGGAAGGAGAGCGCGATAAAGAGCGCCTTAAAGATCGCAAACCAGCTTGGACATCAACATGATGCACATGAGTTGGCGACGGCAGGGTAAGTGTTCCCCCACTATTCGACATCTTTTCCGATTACTCTGTTTGGCGGTTGTTGATGGCGCCGGGTCAATTAGTAGATTGGTAGACTAAGTGTGCGACAGGTTTTAGTGGCCGAGTTAGCTGGTCCGGGGAAGCTGTTCGGGAAGAATGGGCATAGATATTCGGTTCGCTACAATCGCATTGAGGGGAAAGAAACAATACAATTGAACGAGCGGGTGGGTGTTGGCTGTCGGCAATGTGGAGGAGGGGCGCACAAGAGAGTGAGTGAGGAATGCTGGACGGAGGCCTTAATGAATCGGAAACACCAGGAATGCCAGTCCAAGCAGCCGGTTGACGCAAGGGTAGGGACCGTAGGGGTAGGTATTAGGTCAAGTTCACAAAAAGTAGGATGAGATGCTCCTCGTTCGTCCAAAGTCGGCAACAAAGACAGAGGCGGCGGGCGATGAGGAAGATGTTGGTAATGCGCGTTATTGGTATTGGTGTTGGTGCTGGTGCTGGTGCTGGTTGGTGGCGTTGGTGTTGGCAATGCGATGGGGTCGGCAGGTCGATGTCTATGTTATGACACAATAGGCAACACCATCCTTCTCAACCTCGACCTCTTCTTTCCTTCGCTCACTTGCTCCCGTCTCTTTCCTTCCTTGGGCTTTCATGTAGCTCATGTAGCGCCGTTTCCGAACTTGTCACCTGCACCTGCACTGTCAGATGCGCGACCGGCTTCAACTTCAGTCAGTCACCACCGGGACTCTGACTAATATGGATCGATTTGTGCATTTAGGCCACTGAGGCAGGAACGAGGGAAGAACGCCAAAAGACAGATGCGCCAAAAATTACAACCACGACAACCCCCGTGACCACCAAGTCCGCAATCCACCTCGCAAGCACTTCTAGAAACCCGTGTGCGCAGTTGAATGGCTGATTATATGGACCAACTGCGGTAGTTCGGTTCGTGGTCTGCGGCGATGCGATATCAAAAGTTGCGCGTCTGGGTGGTGAATTCGGGTGTGAACCAACAGCAAGGAAATATGCCAATTGTTCAGAATAACTACAATGAATAGGTGAGTGGTGGTAAGTGGTGGTAAGTGGGTGGAGGTGCATTAGTATGCTTTGAGGGGGGTTGCATGTATGTATGGGGCATGTCATTCACTTGATTGGGACAAGGAACGCGTTTGTTTATATCGAGACGCGTTACGGGTCGGATTTTGTATGTACTGTACATCCAGATACCCCCGTACCCGCACAGATCCCTCCAATCCGCTTGCACCATCCTTATCAAGAGTGGGAGCCATCTGGAGGTCTTTGTCCTTATCCTGCCGGCCACACGCCTCCTCCATTTCGGGTATTTGTACATAATGTAGACGCTTTCCCCAAGGGCCATCTCCATTCCCAGCCATGTTTAAGTGCCGCCTGCCCATCAACTGATCTGACCGTGCTGGCTAGTCGTCATGCTATCAATCAGTCACGCTGTCACGCCGTCACGCCGGCCAGAGGGGCCTATCGGTACCTATGTATTCCATTATTCCATTACGGAACAATGGCTGCTCTCCGTCTCCCCGGCTGGCAGAAACCGGTACACCTCCATGGACTATTGTTTTCCTCTTGTGATATTGAAAACATCACTTGCCTGTTTCATCCTTACCTAAGGTAGTTCTGGTCGAGATGAATGTGGGAGCTGCAACGGGCTCGAGCTGCAACAGTAAGGAGCATTCATGGTTGCATGACAGAAATCCCATATGCTAATAGAGCAGGTACATTCTGCTACATATATAAGGTACTTCATACATAAGCAATGTCCTCCATGTGGTAAAGGACATGCTTGGAATTACCGGTGGCAAGGTAAGTCTATCAACGTAGATCAACGCGTTTATTTACTTTCCTCAATTTGATCCAATCAAACCCCGCGATATTCTGAGGCTGGAACGCTAAGCATAGCCCCAATGCTATCTGATCCGTGATCCGCGACAGGTACAACCGTACAACCCACATGGATCATGATGACTGGATGGAGGATGGCTGGCTGGCGGATGGCTGGATCATGATGGTCGCAAGCCCGCTACGGCTAGCTGCCAGGCTGCCATAGCGGTTCCAACGACGGTAGGCACTGGCGTCATTGGGTTACAAGCGGCGTCAGTGTTCCAAAAAAGAACTCTAGAGAGGGGAGTCTGGAAGGGCAGGGAAGGGGTTGAGACGACGGCAGCGCGGCAGGCGGCAGGCCACAAGAGGAATGGCTGCGGATCACCTGGATCACCAGGGTTTTTGACAGCCTCCTGGTCCGTCTCATTCTCAGTCAATGTCTGGCCAAAGCTTGTGGTCCAAGTGCGCCTTAGCGAAACCATGAAACACACGACAGAACATCTGCTGGTCCCTCTTTCCCTCGGCCTCCACCTACTTCATGAAAGTGCAGTGCAATGCTCCGAGGTAGAAATAAAAAAATCAAAATAAACAAAGCCACGCACTTGTATACAAATCTTACTACGACGCGATCTAATAATACGAAGTTGGACAGAATTAATTTAACCCTATCTCGCTTCAGGACTTTGCTCCACTTGCCTGCAAGTATCTACATAGGTACATATGTATGTATGTACATACATGTACGTACCTGCTAGTTACGATGTGCCCAATGTACGCCCTCTCAGCTTGACTAAAAAGGGGGCTCGGGCCAAGTGGGCCCGCATGAGACTGGCAGGCAGAGTCCGGAAAAAACCATACGGATCTCAGTGGCCCAAGCGTGACATATGTATGGTTTTTATCGGACTCTGCCTGACTGGCTACCTTATGGATGGACCCGGGGCTACTACCGGGGGTTTTCGAGGGTGCGGCTAAAAATTAATCACTCCACAGCCACTACTTTGATAAACTTACTCTGATAGTCTATCAAAGTACAAAGTAGTGGGAGAGTGGGAGGCGGGAAGCGAAAGGCAGGCTGGCAGGTCAGTCACGCAGTAGATCAACCCCCGCCATCCAAAATACCTATGGAGGCAAGATAGGTATCGACAAGAACCGCGTCTTTGAAAGGAGTCTCTTGGAAAGGAGTCGACGGACACACCGACTCAGTTACAATAGCCCAGCCTCTACGAAGAACTGCGAGCCGCGGTACGAAGCATGGTTTCGGTAACCAGCTCAGTCAATCTGGATGCCCCCTTTTCCCACAGATTCGATACAGAGTGGCTGGCGGCTAGCTAGTGACTCGCACGCCGAATCCGTATGTTTGGTAACTCCTACGAAGTACCAATCGAGAAAGAACATATCTCTATTCGTTTCACTGCATCAGGTACAGTAGCGCGCTTGCGTGCCTTCTCACCGCTCATAATCCTACCCCCTAGGGGTGCAGCGTCTCCACCGGCGGAGTCTGAATCGAATCGCGGAGGCAGAGTGAGGGGAAAGAGAAGGAAAAAATTTAACAAAAGAAAAAATATTCTGTGTGCAGAAGAAACTGCGCATTCCTCTGACGCAGCTGACTACTTACACTCAAGACTATATTTCCGTGAACCTCCCAGGAGTTGCCTCGTGTCACCAGCGCCCCCATTAGTCCCATGCCCTATGACTGGATTGGCTCTGGAACACCAGTCCGCATCATGCACTCCAGCACTGCCAGTGCTAGTTGTGGATGTTCTGCCAGGATCGGGCGCATCTGGTCGCGGAACGTGTCTTCGTGATATCTAGCTGCGATGCGAAGCGGGGGGGTCGATGCGCATCGTCTCGTCAGATTCCGGGACGGTCTCATAACTCATCAATCACCTGCCCAAAGTCGATAAACACTGATCCAGCCACTGAGTCGGCCAGCTTCGGCGACGATGGCAGCTCGGGAAGACTTGCGTCGTTAGCACCATAGACCAGAACCTTTTTCTGCGGTCCGGTAGAAGCTATCGCGGGCGAGAAGCGCCAACGCGGGGAGTCGGGGTTCGCCAGCCATGACGTACACCCTTAGCGAAGTCCACAAGCTGTGAGTCGAAGGGATAGCCATCGAGTCACAATCGAACTGCAGACTGCGCTCTGGATCTTTCGGCCCGGCGTGGATGGGGTTCGTTCGTATTTCCATTAGCAATGGAATCTTGCTCGTTATCGATATTGCCTAGATCTCCATCGCTCTCCTCATCTAGCACATCCTCCCCGCTTTCAGGTGGCTCTTGCTCAAACGCATCCCCATCTTCAAATCCATCCTCGGCGTTGCCATTCTCATCTGCCCAATCGCCTTCAGCTTCCAGCCGGCAGGGCAAACTTCCTAGGGCTAGGGATCAGCAACGGCCCACCAGAGTCGTCCGTAAGGGTCTGCAAGATGTCTCGTGAAAGATAAATGGAATGATTTGCAGCAGTCGATGGGTCCTGCATAACAGAATCCTGGGGCGCCCAGTGTTACTTACGAAGTTCCTCGTCTACTTCTTGACAAGACTGGAAGACCGGTACATCAGAGGGCTTGGGCTCTCCGTGCTCTATTATTCTTTGTCGTCATAATTCCCATGATAGACAAATTGAAGTGCCTTGAAGACGATAAAGGGCCCTTGCCCTCCACACGGTGTCCTGTGTTATCCTAGAAAAGTAAATTATTACAACAGTAAGAGGACAATAAAGCACTTGGGCAACTGTACAAGAGATCGGGCTTACTCACATGATCCTGGGTCCACTCCTTATATATAGTACATAAGGACCTAAGAAATAATGGAGCGATGGACGGGGAATGCGTTGTCTCCACAGGGAAATCTTGAAGTCACAGTAAGTCTCCACTTAGGAAGAGGCTATGAATATGTAAATAGGGAGTCGCATAGGTTATATGACATGTTGCTCATAAAGACAAGTCCCAGAACATTCCGATATACATGTCACTAGAGTTGATGAATGGTAATTGTGCAAATGGGTCTTCGCATTATATTAGTATATCTCATCTCAGCCTCTCGGGTTCTGATTCTATTTTCTGGTGACTGGTGGCGTCACTTTTGCGGGCACTTTGGCATTAGCCACAGCTCGAGGGAGGGAAAAGGGGTTTGAACTCAGAGATAACCTCTATAAAGGAATCGCCTGTAAACTAGCTATAGTTTCCTACATGCCCAAATCCCAGCAGTTCATTACAATAGATTTGCAGGTGAACTTGTTTAGCATGAGAAGTAATCGCTTGGCTGCAGTATGGAGGCCAGAGCACTGCTACCAGCAAGAACTATCAGTCTATAGTCGCAACAGGCAGCTGACAAATCCATTCTAAAGATCAAATCACCTTCAGCAGCTTTATTGAAGTGCCCTCTCATCATTGATCAAAGATCCAGCCAGTCCTTGCTTACGAGTTCATGAGGGGCGAAGCGAAAAAAAAAAAAAAAAAAAAAAAAAAAAAAAAAAAAGG
>JAKJXP020000091.1:0-170933 GCA_022225965.2 Diatrype stigma
AGCGCTATGACATAGCACTGAGTCCCCGAAGTCTTATGTATACTGTACATGGCAATGCTTGTATGTACTGTAAGTGGAAGTAGCTGTGTTAACCGACTTTTGGCCGCTACCTTCGTACCAAGACTAGCAACACCACCACCGCTAACCACCCCCGCTAACCCCCGCTAACCCCCGCTAACCCCCGCTAACCACCACTAATCACCACTACCACCACCACTAGGTACCTTAGCGCGGGCGCCGTACGTCGGACAGCCGGTGGTGCCTAGTTAAGGTCGGACCTGCTGGGATGCAATGGTTCAACCATCCGTCATATCCTTGTACCTGCCCCAAGGCAACGCAGGCGCTGCAAGGGTGGTCTGGAGGATGGTGGTGCCTTGGAGCTCCTCTGTTCCTCCGCCCGCCGTGAATGCTTTCAAATACGTACACAACATCCTTAACCAGATGTTTCTGGTCGTCTGCGTGTCTGGGCTCTCTGGGCAGCCTGGGCCTACATTCGCTTCCCCACCACGCCCCCCGAACATGGCCTGTCTTCCTGCATGGGGCCCTGCAACATGCCTGCAAGCGGTGCATGTGCGGCTGCGGACTCGGAGCTCTGGGGCTCTGGGGCTCTGGGGCTATGGAGTTTGGAGATAAGGTTTGCCCAGGTCATAGGCAGTCCAGGTTAGTGAAGTAAACGATTTTTAGAATTTTTACATTATAGTTAGGTACTATAGTATCCCCAAAAGCCGAAGTAGGCGGACACGGAACACTTCTACCTTAGGTACCTACCTACTTTACCTACTGCCAAACGCCGAAACCCGTTACATGAGCTGAACTTTCAGGATTCACACAGCTGCCCCATATCGCACATCGCGTAGCGCAATGAAATCATATGTCATATTGCAATTCTTTAGTGCCGTATGATGTCGGCGGCGATCAGCCATACTACGCAGTACTCATTCTCGTGCCTTAGAGCTGCTTACACAATAAGACTCCTGACTTTTGAAACGCTTGCGAAGCCCGGGGGTAGTTACAGTAGGTAAACTTGGGCCCGGTCTATCGGAGACTCGTCCGCAGTTAACAAAAAGAACATCCCACCAGTTTCTTGGGAGCTGGGTCAATCCTCGAATGGCGGGGCATTTAGCTCTAATAACATCACCGCCATGTAGGAATCGCACCATCCTAGCATAATCTGACTGGTTTGGGTGAGCACGGGGGAAGGCAGTTCTGAGTTGAGGTCCAAGTTTAACGACCATATGGTAAAGGGGTAGCGTAAACTCAATGAATATCAGATATGTGCATGTATAGGTCAGATGATCTTTCAAGATGTTGAGCTGGATAATAAGGCTGGATAATACGCAGCATCATCCAACAATCCTTCAACAGCCAATGCTGACCTTCGAGGTAAGACCGTAGGGCGTAGGCAGCCACAGATTAGGAACTCTGTTGTCCCGATTGGGCATTCAGAGAGGACTGCAAACCCCGCCAATTGGGCATAACTTGACTACATGGTACCTGTTCCTTGTATATACGCCGTATACAAGCTTTTGTCGGAAATAGAAATCCGGTCCAGCACCCGAGGGTCAATGCTCCCGAACCCAGAAATAGAACGAGACAGGACAGAGATATTGCAGTACGTAGTCCAGTGAATTATCAATACTATTCTATAAGGTCTTCCTCGTGGAGCTCGCGAAGGTGCATTGCATTATCTATAGAGTTTATACAGCTGCGACTTATTTACTAAGGTTGCGAATAGTTGGGTGGGTTCGTGGGGAATCGCTGCTCGCTCCCCATACGAACCAGGAAGACGGACAAAAGTCAGGCGTTGTTATTGTAAATAGTGGCCGTCGGTTGCATGTCTCATGCATGGGTAGTGCATGGTCTGCTGCATGCCTAACCTTAGGTATGTATGATCCCAGAGGTACATGAAGCGAAGCATCTCTGGGGCCAGACGTCCAGACCGCAGAGGCTGAACTCGGTGATCGAATCCCACGCCGCTCACGTACGCACCCACGGCGCTGCACCGCTCACTCGCACAGGATATTGGGCGGACAAATACATCCATGGATGGGTTTGACCTTGGTTGGGGTGGGGGCGCATGGGGATGGGGGGTGTCATGGGGGCCAGGGGGGTTGGTCAGGGTGCAGGTTAGGTTGGGTTGCATGCAGCGATATCGGCCATCGCCTCAAACACCACCAACACCACCCCACCAGCCCTAACCTGAGGCACAATACCACGCAGTCCCTACTACACTACATACCGTACCTAGCACATACCTCCTTCCTACCAGACAGCGATCCAGACAGAGTGACAATAAGGTAGGTAACTACTTGATTTGGAATATTGAGTGAGACCGTCGGAACTGCCCGGGCTTGGTACGGATACGGTACAATGTCAGTAAATCATTCCATCAGGCCATTGTCAGCATATATAAATCAATATACAGACGTATGTATGTAATACCTAGGTACGACCCGTTGGATGGGAACTCAACACACAGACAGATAGACCAGAACGACTACCAGGTAACCAGCTTCCGATATACTTTCCGATATACGAGTGCATACGAATGCGTAGTATAGAACACCACTCCATTTTTGGCTTCTTCCCACACAAGCAGAGGACCCCCTTTTCTTTTTCACACTCCATCGCGCGTTTCGCGGGGTAAATGCCTCCAAGGCAGCTATAGTAGTCAACTAGCCAAACTTCCTGGTGTATAGTCGGTCGACTATCGCAGCATCCGGGGCAGCCGGGGGAGGAAAGGCAGGCCTGACCCAATCCGTTTAACGGCACCAGACAATTCTGCTAACGACACCAGACATTAACCGCATTTAGACGCACTCCACATCACCCATCCACCACTTATCTTACAGCCTAACATACCACCTAATACACCTAACAATAATACATTACCAATACCCTTACAGCACAATTACATACATATACCCAAATGGGGGGGCTCCTACCGCCCCCCCAAACCTCCCGGACCTAACCCTAACCTTAAACTAACCCTAACCCTAATTAACCCGTATCTTTGCACGGGACCTAATCCTAACCCGCAACTGCAGCGTTACGTAACGGCGGCGCTGGCATATGTACAGGTATAGGTATAAGTAAGTAAGTGGTGGATGTTAGGGAGTGACTTGGAAGGTGCCAGGTTAGGTGTGGCTTTAGGTGTGGCATGGGTGGCTAATGCGCTAAATTAGCGTTAGACTAGCTGGATGCGGTTAATGTCTGGTGTCGTTAGCAGAATTGTCTGGTGCCGTTAAACGAATTGGGCCTGACCTTGCTTTGGAATACCCGCACGCCCGCACGCCCGCACGCCCGCATCACCCCCATGCATTCCGGGGATGATGAGACTTGTTCCCTCCTTCTCTCCGCACAACCCCGTACTCCGGTCTATTCTCCCATCATATGCCCCATGCAAACAATTATATGTAGGTTGATATATATATAAGCTACCTACGTAGGCATCAACTTCTCATGCAATGCCTTCATTACACGTCAACGACATACGGGATACCTAACGTCCATTGTTAAGGCAGTCAGTCGCGTTCTGTTTTCCAGCCTTCATCGGGAACGTCGAATGCGGCAACTCCGCTCTGCTTCGTGCACGCCGGTCTTGTACAGTGATGTGCCCTGATCGGCGATAAGATCAGCATGCTAGCCATACGTCGGCATCGAGCTATATAGATGGATCTAGATAGGGGCAAGCATTGTCACTAGCTAATATACATAGCTTTTACCCCGTTGGGGAACTTGGAGACATCCAATGATCCGGCCGTCCGGTTATTGGCCCACCGACAGTGTCATAGGCATCGTATCGTGCCATGCATGCACATCAATCAACTCATTCCTGTTGTAGGTAGGTACATAGGTACCTAGCTAGGTGGTTCTGATGGCATGATCGGTCGCTATACAACACAATATCGGAGGCTATCTCCCATTCCATCGTAAATAGCAACATCCGCCTCCTTTTCCAAAGTATGTGCGACGTGGGGCTAGAACGTTCTTTGCTGATTTGCAATCATACCAGAGGCTCCAATGATGTGTTGAGTATATAAATGAGAGTGTGTGTGTCTGTCTGTTTGCTCCCAAGTCGACGGCCATTGGCTATGGACATATGTCAAATAGCACCCTGCCAAATTCCATCATACATTGATGCAGTCCGGGTCGTATGATCGAGCAAAACCCCGGCCGGCCGGCTCCAACATCAGCGGGCATGAAAGTGATGCCAATCATTCGATATCCTGTAGCACACCAAGGGTAAGTGATAACCAACTAGTAGTTATGTTCTACGATGAACTATCAAGAAAACAGCTCCTGTCATAAGTAGAGTAGCCCATGACGATCTACACGAAGATTGTGTACACATTCCAATGGAGTGAGGATTCGAATGGTAAGCCCAGCATAAGAATGAGTTCATAAGTATCCAGCAGAACCCCTATTGCCTCCCCTCCTTACCCTTCCACTGCCGTCCGATATCCGTGTAATGACTACAAGACTTCAACGGAAACCGTTTCTATACGTGATCAAACACTGTATTGCCCTTTCAAATGGCAAGTAAGGTTTGTTCAGAAGCAACGTAAAGTGGTTATTACCATAACCCTTGGTCGGCTCTTGGGGCGAATCTACAAGAAACATTGTTGACACTGACGTCTTCGGGCCCTCCGTGGGATCTACCATCAATGATTTATTGTAGTATTTGTTTCACGGTACTACTACTGTAATCAGAGCCTTGATCAATCATGACAAATCATACGATCCTTCCCTGTCGTCTAAGCGTGAGGGTTGTGATGGTTTGGGCATCAACTCGAGTTCAGGTATTGACTAGTAAACACGAAAACGACAGGGTCTTCCTTCACCCCTTCTAACTAGTTATATGCTTGAGATCGAGAATCAGTTAGGCGAAGTTTGAAGATGCCCTCAACGTGCATATCGTGACAGAAAGATACTATACTGCCAACGATGGCAAATTCAGTTCGTTGCTTTGGACTCCAACCCAGGCATTCAGCCGTATTAAGCTCTTTCAGGCGCAGTTCTCGAACAAAAGCAGAAATATACTTATGGGGGGAAAGTGGAGATTCAGTAAGACAGAATCACCGCGTTCTTGGGGTTAATTGTAATTGTATCCACCTCCAGCAGGCTTAAATTCCAATTCCCGCCCCGGCGCTCCGGTCCAATGAGCTCACGACGTTCTGCTGAAGGATATCCTGCTTACGTTCAGCAGCTTTTTGGGCTTTTGGGGTCTGCTTTTGCTAGCAAATACAGCCAGTTCATTTATTTACGGGCAACGTAATACGTGATAGCTTCATGTATGTATATTTCTAATAGCGTACGGCTGCCCATACAGCTGCCTATACAACTGCCCATATAACTGCCCATACTGCTGCCCATATTGCTGCCCATATTGCTGCCCATACTGCTGCCCATACTGCTGCCCATACTGCTGCCCATACTGCTGCCGCCCATATAGAGGCCCGGAAAAATAAAAGGAAGAAAGAAAAGAAGGAAAGAAAGTAAATTGCAAAAGGTAAACAACGCGGTCGGCATCGTGAGATTTATCGCGTGATTTTTTTAGCTTCAGCAGAATTCGGCTTATTGCTCGAGAACAGAAACATAAGAATGAACTAGTTGCTTATGTGATTATAGTGGGACGGACACACAAATTCCGGCCGGGTCCAGTGAATGGGAATAACAGGGTGCTCACGGGCCATAATTGTAAATATGCTTTTGATCGAGAACTGCGCCTCAATCTCGTTGCTTTTCACAAAAAAACACATAATGCTTCACGATTCCTAAGTAAAGAATAGGCTCTTCAACAAGCAACAGGGGCTTCCGACGCCCTTCTTTTATTAAGCTAGCCATCTGGACCCAAGGTCCTCAGTTTGTTCACGCTCGGGTTAATGACACTATGGAGGTCGCTAGATACGGTAGCCCATCGATTTGATGACCAGACCTGCTGGGTCAGGTTTCGAGTGCTATAGATAGTTGATATAATAGGGTGGTCTTAGTAGTGGTGACGGCGGTGTTACTATCGATATGGTACAGCATCATGCCAACGCTGACCTTTGCTCTCTTCATGTTGCTCATCATCGTCATTATGATCGGCTTGAGGCTGATTAACCAGTATATCCGGCCAGGCGACCTCGGGAGGGACACAGCGATGCGTATTATCTCATCACCCCCTCCTCCTGCACATTAATCTTGATTTCACCACCAGATCTACTCCCCATCTTCATCGTCATCAGCTTCGTCGTCGTCGTCGTCGTCATCGTCATCATCATCGCTCGTGCCGGACCCCTCGCTCTCGCCCTCGCTCCCGGGGTCGTAGTCCTCTTCGTCCTCGTCCTCCTCGTCCTGCAGCTGCAGCTCGGCCTCGCGCTGCGCCCGCTCGAGCTCCGTCAGGCCGTCGTCCTCTTCCCCGGCGTGGCCGTTCGCGTCGCCATCGGCGCCCCCGTCCTTCTTGGACGACGCCTCCTTCTTGGCGTTCTCTAGCAGCTGCTTCTTGGCCTTGCGCTGGTCCGCCAGGCTGCGGTCCTGCAGGCCGTGGCGCGCCACGTAGGTTTCGTTGATGCCGGCGTAGTCCTCCTGGTCGAGCATGGCGAACTCGAACTCCTCCGTCTCTTCCTCCTCCTCCTCCTCCTCCCCCTCACCCCCCTCGTCACCACGCGTCTCCCCATTACTCTCTTTCTTCACCTTCTTACTATCGTTATTGTTCGCCCCCTTCTCCGTGAACACCTCCACGACGACGTTGAAGGTGCGCTGCAGCACGCTCGTGTAGCTGACGGCGGCGATGCGGTCGAGCGGGAGGAAGAGCAGCGGCTTCTTGAAGCCCCACAGGATGCCGGCCTCCAGGAAGAACAGGTAGCCGTCCTTGGAGCCGCGGAAGGCCTTGACGTGCACGGCGGGCTCCTTGGGCCGGTGCGGCTGGCGCGCCACGCTGCGGAACCGCACCGGGTCCGCCGCCGCCACCTGCACCTTGCCCCCGTGCGAGGCCTGCAGGCACTTGTTGATGGCCCAGTGGAACAGCGTCGCGTACGAGTCCGAGACGGCCGACGCGGCGCTCGCGTTGCGCCCGCCGATCGAGCCGGGCTTCGGCGCCCCCGCCGCCACCGTGAACACGAGCGGGTCGGCCGTCGTCGCGCTGTTCTTCGTCGGGAGGTACGAGTTCCGCGGGAACAGGATGTAGTTGTGCTGGACTTGCTGCTTCTCGGGCACCGGGAGGTAGAAGACGTATTCTTGGGTCGAGGTCCGTTAGTTAGCTGACAATTCTGTATATGCGTGTGCATATATATCTGTATACTTTGAGAAGCCTTCTTTCGCTAGGCCCTGGCAAAACATACCTATGTCCTTCCACGCGTAGACGATGCCCGGTACTGGCGCTGTTGTGTTCGGAGCTCTCGCGTAGATGTGCTTGGCGGTGAAACAGAGTTCGAACTTCTTCCGCTGCGGGATGGAGACGGAGATGTCCTTGATCTCTAGGAGGGTGTCCTCGGCGGCCACGTCCTCGACCGAGCTGGTAGCTGCGGTGCCATTCGTGCTAGACGCTGCCGTCCCGTTCTGCGATGGCTGGACGTCAACCCTTCGGCGCTTGTGGGAGGGTTCTGAGGATGTCGGATCGCCAACCTGCTCATGTATGAAGCTGGCTATCTCGTTAAAGAGCTTGATGCGTGCTGGGCTGTCTGAACGGTGTTCACCGACATTAGTATGCATTCCGATTTTCCAGCGTTCCGAACTTGTAACTTGGGGGGCGAGACGGACAGTGCTAAAAGGTGTAGTAGATGAGCAGTCTTGTAATGCGTACCGGCTTCTTTCTGTATGCCCTTTATTATGTCTGGTCGCGACTGGAAGACCTCGTTGAGGCGCTGGTTGTCAAGTTTGGCCGCCATGCTTTATGGCAAAGTTTGACGACGAGAAGACCGGGCTTGGCGCGAACAATGTATCGTGATGGTTGGTTCCCCTGCTATTCTGATATCGCATGTACACGGGTGTTGAAAAGGAGAACAGTAAGAAAAACAGATCATGGATTTGTGGTTTGTGGTTTGTTGTCGGTGGTTTGTGGGTACGAGGATTGTTTGCGATGATCTGATTAGTGACTTATAAAATGATAAGATGAATAACGTTCGAAGCCTTTCGACTGGAGATTTCTTTCGAATGGACGTTGATAAGGAAAACGTTAGATAAATGTTTGATTCAGGTCCCCATTGACAGTTGCAGGTGTGACGTACAAGCACGACACAAGGCTACCTACCCCTTAATTCCCCAGCTTTCTACGAAGTACATAAGTCAGATAGTACATACCCGGTATGTAGTATTGTATTGTATCTTTGAATACCAGCTGCATTCCAGGCGCGGGAGATGCGAAATAGCCTTATCACAGTATGGCGTTGATACCTAAAGCCGAGCCACCTCCACTGTCAGCTAACGCCACAGCCCTGAGCCACTTGGTTATAGTTGACAACCCCACTGTCCCAGCTTACATCCCAATGATCCCATCTTGGGGTCTCACATGATCCGCGCCTATCAACTAGTCTAAGACTCCTAACAACCTTAACTATCTACACCTTATAACCACGGGAAATTAAACAATTCAACTCACACCTCTACATGGTCGTGATTGCTAGGATGCGCTAACACCAACCGGGGGCTGAAAGGTCGTCATGTCTTTCCCAAACATCTGGCACCATCGGAAGGTGGCCGAGACAGCGGCCAAAGGCTGCGAGATCTGCTACCGGCCAAGCAGCAGCGTCTTGGTCACGCCCGACAACAAAGTCTGTACCTCATCCGCGGCAGCCAGTCAGCTGGGTGTTGCTAGTAGCAAGACAAACTAACGCGAGCCACTCCAGGATTGGTTCTATGTCTGCCCCTCGCACCTGACAGACAGGAAGTTCTGCTCTCCCTTCGTGGATCCGGAGGCCGAGGCGGCTAAGAAGAAGAGGGAGGAGGAAGAGGAGCTCGCGCGGCTGAAGAAGGAGTACGAGGAGAAGCAACGTAAGAAGAAGGAAAAGGAGAAGGAGAAGGAAGCAGAGAAGGACAAAGGAAAGGAAGAGGAGAAGGACACGGATAAGAAGAGCGATAAGGATGCCGCGAAGAAGGATGAAACAGTGAGTTCTCATTCGTGACACCTAATCCCATGTACCCCTTGTACCCAGTGTACAGCTCACATATGGAAGTTCTATAAAGCTAATTGACCGTAGGCGAAGGAACCAGAAGCAGTGGCCGCGCCAAAGGGGCAAGAACCGAAAGTATTCACATTACATAAGTCAGTGAACTGTCTCTTGACGACTACACTATATACACTATTTTGCAGCCAGCGTTGGATGCCAGACTTGAGTTTAACTCACCAGCTGATACTATCTAGGACCTTCTACCAACAACGTCTCAATAAGAAGCGACAGGCCGAGGCGGCCAAGAGAATGCGGGAGCGGTTGCGGGACCCCAGCTTCTTCCCTTCCGTGCCGAAAGGTGACCCCTGATGTTCGGATGCATAGGACTGAAATCGCTTGGTTGGCGCCATCTGTGTAGAAAATAATACATGTATACTCGCTTCTTTATTGCACGACGATACACACACATCCAATCACTATAACCCGCTGTGTGCAATACAAGTATTGTATATTTCCCAGTCTTGTATTTCAGTTACAGGACCGATTTATCTTTTCCATGAGCATACATCGCGACTCCTCTATTGCTTACATCTCTGAGGAATCACGAGTCCAGAATGGGGGAGATCCATCTTTGTAGGTCTTATCCTCACAATCCTATGCGCACAGCCTCCACCTCTATTTCCCTTCTGAGTTCTGCGTGCTCCATCTCCAGGGCCTCTTTAGCTTGGATAAATGCACTACCCTTTTCCCACGATACGCGCGTAGCAAGTTCATCAACGTTGGAACAGGCACGACCGGCTTCGTTCCAGGCTTCGCAAAAGTCCTCCAATTCCCGTGCGATAATCTCTTCCTGACAGGCTTCCCACCATTTGAACCATTGATAATCCGAATTAAACGTTTCGCCAGTCAACCACCAGTCAATCAGCGCAGTATCGACTCCATCATCCATATCACGGGGTAAGGTAAAGTCGACATAGCCGCCATCCTTACGTCTCAAGCAATCGAGGTAGAGTTGCTGGACAATCCAGCCAAGAGGAGCCCGCGCCCCAAACAATTTCGCAAAGAAGCCGAGGGAGAGACCAGTCTCCCAATCATTTGAACCATTGAAAGAGTCTGCTATCGAACGTCGCAAATCCGCAGTCGAAACCGTCTCTCCCAGGTAATACCTTTTCCGGTCGAGGCCACGATTCACCAAGGTCTTTAGTGAGACCCTATGCGACACATATTTCTCCGGAATCTCCCCTTCGAAGAGGTACTCATGAGAGAACCTTGTAGGCTCTGAGAGTCCGCAGCTTTCCGCTAAGTACTTTGCAGAATGGACCCTCGGGGGTGGACCTTGTGTTGTCCGTGGGACTTCTATGAAAACTACCCATGTGTCATCTGGTAAAGCGCCCTCTCGGTATACCAAATCGTAAGCCCTTTTGACCGTGTCGACAATACGACCGCTCACCGATACGAGAGCCGTTGTCGTTGTTTGGAATCTGTCGGCATGGTTTCGAAATTCGTCCAGCAGCTCTCCGGAAGATAGCGGGGCTTTTTGCGACCCCTTGCCGGATACAAGCTGTCTGGGGCTGCTGCCCCGGTATGCCCGAGTGTATATGCAGCTTTCATTCATGGTCGTTCAGGCTCAGGTACAGGTTGGAGACTTTCAAGGATTGAAACAGGAGGTCAAATGAGTTGTTGTTTCCTTATGCTCTAGTGTAACAAGGGGATACTGACTTCAAAGGTATTGAACAAACCAGCTTATAATTACTGTGGTCTCAAGGAGCGTACGGGGCTATCACTTCTCTTCTAATACCGTCTAGGGGAATCGGCAGCATTTTTAGACACAGATAGGGTCGGTACGTGTCAGTACGCATTTCCCTTCTACCAACTTCCGTAGCTTGCGCTATTGTTTACTTGTTGGCTATATTAGGCAACACTGCATTCCAATATATATCCTGCAGTTGCAGTTGGTATGCCTGCAACTGTGTGTTGGCCGCAGCCCCCGTGTGACATATAGTAAGTCCTACACATCACTATGTGTAGGAAAAGCCGATGTAGCCTTATTGCTTCGAGGTGCGGGGTAGTGCCAATGAGAAAGCAGGAGATTGGCCTGGCACATGCCCAGCGGCATCGTCATCATGTATCTGGGATCCGGGGAAGTGTTACCGCATTACGTAGGTAATTGACAAGACCCAGAACTTAGCATTTCACCCCCTGACGGAATAGCAAAAAGGGGTATTAAGACAAAGATGCAACATTATTCATTATATCGTGTTTTATGACTTAAGAGATCGTAAAGACAATATGTTGAAAGAATATATTTATAATAAAATCAAATCAAATAAAAATGCAGCATTTGAGAATACGAAACAGTCGGAACTGTTGCGCCATTCTATTCAGAGATGGAACCATTAGTACTCGTGCCGACAAATACGACGAGGACAGCAGCGTAGGTAGCCGTTGAGATGAGCGTCTCGACATTCGTGACCCTCACGCCCAAGGACAGCACCAAAGAGAACAGCAGCACCGCCGAGGACGCTGTGATCAAGCTCGTCGCGACGGACTGGTCAAGCGTCATGATCACCACCGGGACCACGAGGAAAGCGCCCCCTGTGATGGCGATGACGAACCGGACCAGGCCGTCGACGAAGTGCGAGACGGTCTTGGGCGGCTTCCCTCCCTCGAACTCCCGTTTGCGCGACAACCGCTCCTCGCGAGAGAAGGCGAGGCGCGCCGGCAGATACCGCATGAACGTGCTCCGTAGCGGGTCGATCTTGTCGTCGCCGTCTCGGAACAGGGAGTAGTGCGATTGGAAGGGGTTGTTGAAGTCATCCCGTGATTGGAAGAAACGCTCAAACAGGAGGCGCCGGTCTCGCACCTCCGTCGCTGGCAGGCTCTTCTTCGTCCTCATATAGTGGTAGTCGCGTAAGGCCGTGGCTGGACCGTTAGTTTTGGCCCCCCCTGAATGAAAACATGATGAGTCTGGATACTAACCGTAGTCATGCATTGTGCACCGGAGACCACTCAGGTCATCATCCGATATCTCACTGTCTCTTTGCACTCTACTCTTCAGCCTCGCAAGTTGAACTTCTAGGCTGGTAATGTTTAATCGGTGGAGGAACTCGAAGCGGAGGAAGTGAAACTCCTCCTCTTCGTCTAATGAGCGTCTCGTGTACTCTACTAGATGTCGCCGTTCACGCTCCTCTGTTGTTCCCATTCTTTTTATCCGTTGAGTACGTCGTCGGCTTATAAGCTTCGACTGATGCCATTTTACCCTTATAGTATGACCACAAAGCTGCGTATCACGGGAAGTTGTGGGAATATACTAAGATGTTGATTGACTAAGTAGTACGAAACTTTAATCCGGCATCAGGCTCGGTACCACCACTTGGGCGCAACATAAAAATACATCCAAGGGACTAAGTCTGCTTTGGGTCTAATAATGCCCGCTCACCGAGTCGTCATCGGCACTGTAGTTACGCCACTAAGGAGTAGGTAGTAATCGTCGTAAAAAAAGAAACAACCCAGGCCAATAAGAGTTTGAACACCGTCAACAAACCGGGTTTCTGCGCTGTTCTTACTTAGTGGTACTACAAGAAGACTTGGTTGTATACCATCCAACAATATGAACTTCACATTGATACGATATGACTTAGCTGGCGGGTTCCCGCAAACCTGGTGGTGTGGAACGTGTGAATAGTTACTACACAGGCGATTGTACTTTTCTTACAGGTTTAGTCTCATGACCATAGGCGCATTCTTAGCTCGTTGTTGACAGGAAGACTTTTATGATTCAAGGTTCATGCTGTATAGAGACAAGCCATATCTCAGAAGCATTAGTAGAAACGTGTAATGGAAAGGAAAGCGTATCATAAACCACCAATTTTGTGCCATACGATAGGATACGATATACACCAGGGTATGTTTGCATTGAACGGTGTAGTTTGACCAACGTTGCATTGGCAACGCCAACCTGCATAACGCTAACTTTTTCAGTCCTGTTCGGACACCGTATAGGCCATCACGTAGACCCAATCTCAACGCGGGGCCTCAGCCGTCCTCAGTTCAAGTTTGGGATCTATCATGATAGATTTCATAGTTCTCTAAACCTCCAATGCCTTTCATCTAACATGTGGCTTATTGATACAGCCAGCCTTCACTTGAAGCTCTTCTCGAATAAGTTGTGTCTGCCCCCCTACGCTATCCTCTCGCACACCTGGGAGGATGAAGAGATATCGTTCCAAGATCTCGCCGACTTAGGCAAGGTTAGTGACCGAAAGGGACTGGCCAAAGTCGCTGCTTTCTGTAGACTGTCCAAGGAATGTGGATGGCATTACGCCTGGGTCGATACTTGCTGCATAGACAAATCAAGCAGTGCTGACTTGTCCGAGGCGATCAATTCCATGTTTGATTGGTATGGAAAAGCTGGTATCTGCTACGTCTATCTTGCCGACTTGGACCCTACAGATCCCTTTGAAAACGCCGTTGGGAACTGCAGATGGTTTAGTCGAGGATGGACACTTCAGGAGCTAATCGCTCCGCGAAACGTGGAATTCTACGACTCTTCGTGGAGATATCGGTCGAATAAAGATGAATCAAGCGGAGTACTATCGAAAATCACCAACATCGACGAGGAAGTCCTCAAGATGGCCAGGAATCTAGACACAATCTCTATTGCTAAGAGAATGTCATGGGCGTCTACCCGGATGACAACCCGAACCGAAGATATTGCCTACTGCTTGTTAGGCATTTTCCAGGTAAACATGCCTTTACTATACGGCGAAGGTCACAAGGCTTTCATACGCCTCCAGGAAGAAATTATAAAGAACAGCAATGATCTGAGTATATTTGCCTGGCAGACAGGCATAGAAATGGAGACGGATGAATTTCGAGAAAGTTATAACAATACGCGCCGCTTTTGCTGTGGACTCTTTTGTCTATCACCTGGGTGGTTCATGAACTCTGGAAATATCCAAGTCCAGAAGGGCCAACGGGCTGAAGAGTTCGCGATTACCAACGCCGGGATAAGATTCAATAACGCCCCGCTATTCCGGCAGCGGGACGCCCTGGTTCTGCCCTTGAACTGTTATGATACAAACTACCCCGGGTTCAACTTAGGCGTATATCTCATGCCATCAGGGTCAGACTATCTTCGCGACTATACTGCAGAGCTAGCGCTGATCACCTACTGGAACCCACCCACGGAGTTCAAGTCGATCTATATTCGCAAGCAGGAAGTTTTCAAACCAACGCCCCCCTTCTATCATCACACAGACAACTGCATAACATTTGACTTATCTCGATCAAACATGCGCTTTGGATTTGTTTACGTCGAGCCATCGGATGATGCCTGGGACCCCATTCACCAAACTCTGAAGATCCCACAAAACCAGACGGGATATATGATCTTCACGTTCCAGAGCTCTAATGCCCCCTTTACATTCTTGCTAGTGGTGGGTGAAACTCGTTGGCTGGCTCCCTGGGCATCGATCTTCGAACGTGGACAATCGCCCGCTGTTTTCGAGTCGCTGCGGAAACTTGAGACATTACCCGAAGTGGTGGGACAGAACGCCCAGCACCAGGTCTCCGTGCACACAGACTCCCTCAGACTACTTCTCAAGCTTGAGCCAGACCCAAATAGAGTGGACCATCTCACTGTTCATGTCAGATGCTATTAGCATGTCTTTAGCTTGAAGAGTTAGAATGATATTAAAGTTTGGACATTGAATACGAAGTTGGTCATCCGAATCGTTGCAACTTGTTGGGGCTCTACTCCCTGAAAGAAACCCTGGCTCCACAATGCTCTGGGTTATATATTCTCCTCGGACATGTTCCGCTGGACATGTCAAATCTAATAGGTATCACCCATTGCTTCGCAACTAGACGACTGAATATAACATTAGTTAAGTGAAGAGCGTAGTTATCGTCTAACAAAATCTCACGACATGCGTATGGGGTTTACCTTCATACTACATAAAATGCCCATTATATTCAGCTGACATGCTGAGCAATGAGCGCATCCGTTATGCTAGATTTAGGATGAAACGAATATTGAAGATCCTCGCATCGAGAGTAGGCCACATATCACGTAGAAAGTTCAACGCTATACCATTTCCTGGATCTTCCACCCTCGACACGATTCATTAGTCTAAGTCGAACAGCAACGCCGCGAATGGTGAAACATGGTTGCTAATGACTACTTGCATTCTCGGACTGTAAGCATCTTATGAAATTATCTTCGTCCCTACATAGCGAGTCTTCGGGCATGCTTCTTATCCCATGTGATATGGGACATCTTGCTTTGAAAGCATGACTCTAGACTTTGGGACCACTGAAAGCGAGTGTTTAGGGGCAAAAGAGTGTATTATATAGGTAGGGCCTGCTGTATATGCTGCTTCTAGTGGGTACTGGGGCCCTAGCCCCCTTTATATAGACGGAAGCCGAAAAAGACTGGTCTATTTTCGGTCCATTCTAACCCCTTATCGGCTTAAGACAGTGCCTCCGTATGTGTAGCTTTGCTGAACGGTCGTAACATGATTTTCCTTTCTCCCTTATTGTCTCCTGCTCGACAGACCGCTGAGGAATGGGCGTGGGCTAGGACGCGGGGGGACGTGGCGTACTCGACCACACTTGCTTAATCGCCAGCCATCCGGCACACCACCGCATAGCCCTCCTTCGAGGGGCTTCGGGATACGCGACAATCAGCGGGGGTGAATAGGGGCAAAATAATGTTGTAGAAGGCAAGTCGCTTGTTGGATAATGTTGCAGGTCAGGGGCTCCATTCGGAGATAGGGGCTAGGAAACGCTCCACCTGGGCGGTATAACTTCTATCCGAAGCTTCCACCGTTCAATTCTGTACATAACCGGTCTTCCAGCTCTAGCTTAGGAAGCTCGTATCTAGGCAGAAAATTATCACTTTCTGCTATATGCCCCAAACTTCATACGATCCTCTAGAGCGTTATAGATAACAAGTGACGGGTGGGTGGATGGGTCACTGCAGATCTGGCAACCCCTATTCAATTAACACATGGCCTTTTTATTGATAAAACCAGGGCAAGCGAGAAGTGATAAATGGCGATTATTCTGAGTATGACGGGTACTAATGTTTGATATCTCACAATGCCATGTCTATTTATCTTGCGAACCAGGTAATACGCAGCTACAACTCGGAAACACCGTTACATGATAGCCATAGGTCTTAGTACGAAAGGTGAGTAGATTAGGCACATTAGCTCACCTGGTTCGCTGTGTGCAGTGCAGGAAGCATGGAGACCAGCAAGAAGTGTGCCTATTTGTATGCCTAGAGATTCATTCTATCATAACTTTGACGTCTCACGGACTTGTGTACGCGTGCATTCTAGGTAATGATGTTACATGACTTGTCATGTCATGGTACAGCATGCAAGGTCAGCATGGCTAGCGGTGTGCCATGGAATATAAGGTCGACAACTATCTGATGATCCATGTCTTGATGCCGTGATGGATGACATGCATGCCTTATACGTAACGAGCATATCTACATAGATATACATAGCTGGGGGTTTCTTCTAGTGCCGAAGTTAAGTAGGCTCCGGTTTTCGCTTGGGTCACCGAACCTTCCCTTCCCTTCCCTTCCTCCCCTCAGCTGCATTTCTATCCTGTCTATTCGTGCCGTGTCCCGTATGCCTCGCTACTGTTACTTTCCCAGATGTGGATAGCTGCTGTCATGCCATGCCATATTATATAGTATTGACAAGCAAAAGAAACACAGCGACGCCCGTCGGATTGGGGAAGCTTCTAGTTCACTCATAGGTACATAATCAGCGTTCGTGATGTAGAGGGGTGGAGAGAAAATGGAAGGGGGGCGGGAGTAGAACAACGGCCATGTACTATGTGAAACCAACAGAGGAAAGGACAATTTGGGTCTAAACCAGAAAGGATGCAACTAGATTGCAATACATATATAGTCAAGTGTAGCCGGGCTTACTACAGAACTATCAGTCTATGGCAGGGTAGGGTAGTGTAGTAGCGTAGGACAAGGATCTAGCAAAACGGGAGGCGTAAGCCCTAGCGGAAAAAGCGCCGTCGGTCAGTGAACTGCCTATATCAGGCAGCATATGGGAAGATCGAGAGGTATGGGAAAAGGCCTTTTGCGTAGCTCTCTTGGTCAAATCTGCCAAAGCTAAGCTCCTCTGCAGCATCAGCATGGTCTATGCTCGTTTTGCGCCTTCTACCCTTGCACAGGGCTTCTCAAAGGGTCAAAAGAGAAGGGGGGGGGGCGGTCCAGCAAGCTTTGTTAGGAAGATAAGATCTAAGATTTTAGTGTATTTAGGAGAAGATACAGTTCATAACTACATGCCATGTACATACCTGCATGTATTTCGACTCACTGGGGCTCCTCGGGGCAAGAAGCACGGGAGGCAAGGCACACAGACTCTGCCTTGATTGTTATGGCTGGGAAATAAGAGAAATCGGGGGACAAGAAAGACCGGATGAACTCTTCCGGCTCCTCTACTCGCGGCCGCTAGAGCCTCCAGAACCACTAGCACCCACTGCGGGTTCGGAGGAAAGAGCTATGGCCCGTGGGAACCCCCTCTTCGGATCCCCCGTCTGGGCTGGCGATCAACCGTTGATGGCGGCTGACACTTCCTACCACGTAGCAATGCAATGATGGGGCGGGAAAGGAATTAAGGGGGGGAGGAAGGCGGGGAAGCAGCCACTGCAGTATCTACATAGCTACGGGGTTTCAACAAGTCAGGCTGAGAGGCGGCCATGATGGTGGTAAGAATGTACGTGATGCGCAGTACGTAGGTAGTAATGGTGGTGGAGGTGAGATCTCGGGTAATACAAGATATCCCGTGAGGTAGATGGAACGAAAGGGATTGGCTTGAAGATCAGTAAGCCGTAGTAACGTACTTGGGTAGGTAGGCAATTGGGGAGGGACGTGCGTAGGTGGGAAATGGCCTCATGAGCAGGTACGTACATACGATAGTCACGTCTGACACGCATGTATAGCTTGAAGAAAGGTCGGGTTTGTGGAGAACAAGAGGAAGCTGAAAGACAAAAAACCTTGCCAAGGTGACATAGGAGTTGACTGACTGACTAACGGTCAGAAAGGCAGAAAAGAGCAAACAGGCAGAAAGCAATGCCGGTCCTCCTGGATGAGGGAGTGCGCGATGGAATGGCGGACGGACCGAGGTTAGGTTCAGATGACATAAGCATCTTACGATGGATTCGGGCATCTAAATCACATTATCCATGCATCATCATGTCGGTCTGGTATTCGAATTAACTAAGTTGCCTACGGGAATATATGTCGGCCTTCGGATTTAAAGAGAAATCGGGCAAAGGGACTGGAGTACTGTTTCGCTTCATCTCCGCCTCTCCTGGTCAACTACTTAGGTAAGTAGGAAGGTAGTCTTTCTTTGTTTTCTTACAGATTGCCATTCCTCCCCGGCGGCAGCGGCGGCGGCATCCGCAGCGTAGTTCCGGCGCCGCGCCCCTCCACCGCGTGATCTCCGCCAGCACCCGGGCGCGGCACCACCTCGTCGACGCGGCTCCGGGCGAGCGAGAAGGCGGGCACGACCCACTCGCGACAGCTGCACTGGAAGCCCTGCCAGGCGAAGCGGCCGACGTTGGCGCCGCACTTGGCGTTGGGGCAGTTGAGGCGGCCCTCGAGCGCGCCGCCCTCGAGCGCCGGCCGCATCCACGACAGCGTCTCGACGAAGAGGTGGGCGCAGTCGGTGGCGCGCTCGTCCCCTTCCCCTGTTGGCGCGTGCGGGATGCGGAACTTGGGCGTCGCCAGCACGCGCCGGCACTTCTTGCAGCGGGCTTCCTTGGCGACGACGGCGGACTGGTTCCTCCTCGCTGCGTTGTTGGGCTCCTCTGCTTCCTCCTCTTCCTCGCGGGCTTCGTCCTCGAACCGGATGTCCTGCGCGTCGGGCGCCACGCGCGCGTACCGGGCGTCCTTGAGCATGCGCTCGTACTGCCACTTCTGGTAGACCGGGTGGTTCTCGAGACTACTGCCGCTGCTTCCTCTCTCGCCCTCCCCCTCGATGGGGCAGCCCATCTCCCACCACAGCGCGAGCTGCTGCATGAACCCGTCGTTGGGCTGCGCGATGGACCGCGCCTCCTGGACGAGCTTCAGCGCGCTGTCCACGACGCTGGCGGCCTGGGCGCGGCGCTGCGCCGCCGTCGTCGTGGAGGGCTGCCGCCCGCCGAACCGGTGCGGGTACTTGTACAGCAGGTAGGCGATCACGCAGCCGACGGAGCGCGACCGGCCCATGGCGCAGTGCACGTAGACGGCGCCGGGAGAGGCGGCCTCGGCGGCGTTTTCTGCTGCTCCTGTCGCCGTTCCTGCTTCTGCCGAAGACGATGATGCATCCTGGTTCGCCGTCGCGGCGTTTCTCCGGGGGTGCAAACCTTCGTCGATGAAGCGCACGGCGGCGGGGAAGTGGCAGAGCAGGTCCGCATCCTCGTCATCATCGATATCGATGCTGAGGTGCTTGAAAGCGGCGGCCTCTTCTTTGCCCCAGCCCTCGAAGGAGAACTTGATGGCGGAGAGTATGTGGGTGATCTTGGCCTCGTGGAGCGACTGACGCGCACCCTGGGCGTGGAAGGCCCATATACTGGTGGGGTGGTCAATGAGAGCGTTCGGTCAGCTAAGATAGTCTAGATACTAGATACTAGATACTAGATACGAGATACGGGATACGGGATACGAGGGCTCTACATATCTCCTGGCTGACAGTAGCGGATACGAGATGGGGGGTTAAGGAGAGGAGAGAGAAAGCCAAGATAAGGCTGTTTAAGACCCTGTTCAAGGGCTCTGCTTAAGTGAAACTTACCCGCCGACGTAGAGGTTGTCATTACCAGGAATCCTGGAGAGGGATGACGGGGGTATCATTGTGAGTTATGTGTATGTGTATATTTTTCCGTGGTTGTTGTTCATTGGACAGCCGTCGTGGTGGTGTTGATGCCGGTGGTATCGATAAACTTTATTATAGCCGGATGTGGGGTTTGTGGCTTGGTCTTTAAGTGCATACCTACCTTAGGTTACAACCTTTAAATAGGTACTTACTGACCTATCTTACTACAAAGACTGAGCTGGCTGGGATATAGGGGGTGATAGGGGATGTTCTTGTCGAGTCTTGCGATTTCCAGGCGAAGCGCGGCGCAATTTGTTATTTCCTTCATAACATCGGGAACGCTCAAGAACGTACCCAAATCACCCCGTAGCAATAGTTATCGCCACAGTTGGACTCACCCGGTGGAGAACCCTTGAATACTTCTTCGTACGTACTTACTTGATAAATACATATTCATAGTACCAGCATATGCCAGGTGCAGGTGGTCATGACTACCCGTATTGCGTACATAATAAGGCAGGGCAGCGTGTTTCTAGACTAAACCCGCAACGCCTGGCTATGTCATAGGGCTGAATCAGGTGGCTGCCCAACCGAGAGCTAGTCTAGACAAGACACCCGGACCCTCCACTGCTCCCTACCTACTTACCTTACCTTGCCTTGCCTTGCCTTACCTTATCACGTTATCAGCCGGAAATCGAGCTTCCACTTCTA
Organism: Diatrype stigma; assembly: GCA_022225965.2. Lineage (NCBI taxonomy): Eukaryota > Fungi > Ascomycota > Sordariomycetes > Xylariales > Diatrypaceae > Diatrype > Diatrype stigma. The sequence goes on from JAKJXP020000091.1 coordinate 20,633, forward strand.
GAAAGCAGTGGGGAGTGGGGTAGAGGGGAGGGGAGGGGAGAAGAAGTCCAGGAGGGAGGGGTCGACTAGCTACATATGTAGCTACCTACTAGATAGTCCAGCTACTGAATAGTTATAGGTTTGTAGAAAGTGCATGTGCTAAGGTAGCTAGAAGGCTGGGCGGGGGAGGATTAACTGCTTGCATCCAATGCACATAGAGAGAAGAGATGTCGAGGGAAGAACGCCTTGTGATGCACCGAATATTCAGGGAGGGGCTGGCTGTACATACGACAAATTTCCCGCCTATTAAGAGTTCACATGTATCTGCTTAGGCATATATATATATATATATTATCTATATACGCATTATGTACCAATATGTATGTATGTAAGTAATTTATCTTTGGATTCCATAAAGCGTCTTCCTGTCCTAAATATTTCCTTTCATCTTCCGATCCGAACCACGGTTCTCTGACCCATCTGGGTGAACTTCATCTTATAAACACGTATTTCTTCCAATCCATAGAGTCACTACCTTTAAGAACAACAACCATCCGATGACTTTACTGCTCTTGTTGTACCCTGTATCACGAACTACACTACTACATGACTGCCTGGGCATGACCTCCGCAGAGGTGAGTGTGTGATGTTTGCGGTAAGAGCCCCCGTAACCGTAACTCGAATATCCGATGCCGTAGACAACGTTTCCCCCCATCACAAGAATACCAAATAACCCCCCTTTTCACCACCCCCTTATTACCAACGACCTGACATGTCCCGAAGCAAATACAATTCAATGTCTATGTGTGCGTATGTGCGTCTGTGTGTTCAAGTCGTTCAGTCAATTAAATCGTTCATTCTTTCTGGGCCCCTTTAAGCCACCGCTGTTATGAGAAAAAAGCGACAGCAATAATTGCTTCGCCTGTTGCCTTGACGATCGGTATCGTCTGGCCGGCCTCCTTTTCTACCGCTGCTGCATGTCGCAGTCGGGCGAGACTAAGTTATATGTATGATTGATTTCCCCCATTGCTTTTGTTTTAAACTGCCCAGAGCGCCACCACCCCAAAAATCAGATAAAAACCAAAGACAGCCCAGCCCGGGACGCAGGGCGTTGTGCAATGCAACGCAACGCCAAGGAAAACAAAACTTAAGAGAGAAAGCCAGATTGGTTCCTACGACCTTGACCTTGCTCTTAACCTTGCCACCATGCACCACCACTTAATCAAGTCCGCCTTGCGAGGTGCCGGCATTGCGATGAAACTCCTCAACTGAACTCCGTGTATGCATGCAGGCATATATGTATGTATGTAGAAACCACATCAAAAAAATCATACGGCTGGCTAAGGGGTGGAAAGGGGAAAGGAGGAAAGGGGGTTTGCTAAGTATGCCCGGAAGGTGGGGGGCCGAAGAAACATCAGATACAACGCCAGAAGCTACTGTGTCAAATGGTTGGCCTATTCAGAAATCAGGGTGGCTAGGTAACCATGAGACCTGCGTCTGCCGTTGAACTGAGAGTCGCATTTTCATGTGTGCCCGAAAACGAGGGCGGGTATCGTATCTGGATGTATGGATGAATATTGATCTTCAAGGCCCGGAGGGAGATTCCAGAGGGGAAAGAGGAAATAGAGTGGCCCGGTAGGTAGTATTTATGGACGTTCTGTGCAGCGCCTTCTATGCAGCAATGCCCTATCGTCGTCCGCGGGGATGTGGGTAGGTAGTAGAATCACAGAATCTCACCACATCAATCGCACCGTGCGCCGCGCGGGAATAAGCACCGACGAGGAAAACCCCGCGCCTAGAAAGGCTGGTCGGGTGCTCTCCATTTGTCATGGCGTGGTGGTAGCTGTCAATACATTGAATGGGGCGTTCCGACAGCGACGGCGACAGCAGTAGGAGGCAGGTTACTCCCAGGCTGCATGATGCATGCAGCACGGCCAGTTGGTGAATTGTAGGGCTTCGCCTGCAACTGGACCGAAACCCAGTGAGGCCGGTTGATGTATCGATCAGCCATGACGAGGTGCATATGGGGATGCGCCAAGGCAGCATGCATGGTGTGGAGAGGAACAAGCTCAACCGTCAGCAATATAACGGCTTTCGGTCGTACTCCAACCATTTACGTGGCTCAAATGTAATGCAACCCGGCCTTAAAGTACGTCCGAGGCACAGCACAACCGAAGGGGACATAATGTGTCATGGGTTGGTATATAGGTAGCTTATATTATGGCCATGGGCGGGTTGCAACAGAAAGCCAGCAGTGCTGAGTTGCAGTGCATTTTGTCGCACCCTTTGAACTGCTTCAAGATTGGCTGGGTGTTCAGTGTTCACCAAGGGAATGACTTTCAGGTTGCGAGACCAGCAGCGAAATGTCTTAACGAGGCGGGAGATCGGCCGGGCGAACCGGCCGCGTATATCAGTGGAAGGGGACCAGGAGGGGCCAGGAGGGACTGGGAGGCGGAGGGACCAAGTGGAGGAGAGTAGGAGAGACAAGGGTTGCCTGTCCTAGATGTGGGATCCCGTAGGGCTAAGTTGCTTCTTTTGGAGAAGGGGGGAAACCTCGTTGGCAATTGATGTCAACTACATGGATGACGTGATTATCGGCAGCGAATCAGACCCTTGCAGGTCCAACATAATTTTTTCAACCCCTTCCCTCTATCGCACACAGCCACCCCCGTCCACCTGGAATCTTGGCTTGCCGAACACGGTAGTAATGGCACCCTTCGCAGGGAAAGAAGGGAGAAAGACGATGTTGTGCGACCATATATGCGAGAAGGCCAGACACTGCTGCGGCTGCTGCGGCTGCTGTTGGTGGATAGATGTTGATCATGAATCAAGCGTCCCTCTTCGGCGTCCCACTGCGAGCTGAGAGCAAATGATACGCTTGCCGGGCCAGCGAGGGGACAAAGGGACCGGAGCAGATGATTAGATTGGAACAGAACAAAAAAGCCCGCGTCGATCATCGCCAGCAGATTGCTTGGAGGTTGGCCCGGAACGAGAAGGTACCCGACCACGAGGTTTTGCAGACGGGGGCGTGGCCAATGCATGTTACCCCCTGAGGGTAGGGAGGGCAAAAAGGCGGCCCCCCGTTTTGCTCTCATCGCCGCGGTGGTTGCGGGGGTTCTTCCTCGAGCATGCAGGCGTTTTCCAGCATGTTTGTCCATTTGCCGCTCGTGCCCGCATGGCTGTGCTTCAGATGCTGTCGGAAGTGATCCGCACGGTAGAACTTCTTGCTGGAATTACATTCGCGGAATTTGTGCACTTCTTGCAAATGTCTCAGCCGCTCATCCCAGTCGTGTTCCGTCGGGTGCCGCGCGCGGCCGATGCCGCCGCTGCGAGCAAATTCCTCCCCGCAATAGCCGCACGTGTCAGCTTCGCCCGGCCGGTTCGTGCTATCATGAAATGCCCGATCATAGCCTGAAATCAGTAGGGCTGAACACGACCAGCTATGCCGTCTGACGTGCAGGCTGTTCTGGTGGCGCTCGGCCTCGTTCTTGTTCTTGAACCGGTTCCCACAAAACGAGCATTCATATTGCTTTTCCGCTTCGTGCGCGCTGCATGATTCGGATTGCGTTAGCAAAAATAGTTACACCGAGTAGGAAAGGGGGGCGGGGGCAGACAGTGCAGCGCGTAGATTATGCAGTGCAGAATGCGAGGGTCAGGCTAAAACAAAAGGAAGTGGAAAATGAAAATGCGCGCAGATGGGGGTGTGGTAGTGTTCAGTACTTACCGGAGTTCTTCCTCTGTTTCGAACTTCTTGGGTTTCTTGGGACAGCACTCGCACATGCGGAAACCGCCTTGTATCTTATTCAAACTGGATTTAGGCACCTCGGTCACTTTTCTTGGCGAAGCTAATGTGCTGTTGCGGCTCTCGCCGCTGACGTTGCGCTGGTGCTGGTGTTGGTGCTGATGCTGATGCTGATGATGCGGCAGCGCTCGACCCAATGGAGCGCGAGGCGAGTGGCCCAGCGAAATGGGGTTGTTGAAAGGCGAGTTGCAAATGTCGACTGGAGAAAGTCCTCCTGTAGACAATCCACCAGGGGATCTCCGACCGTAAGAGTTCATGCTAGACATACTACTCCCAGGAATCGAGATGTTCGATGCATAGGATGCGCTCCGCCCCGTAGATGACATAGATGACATAGATGACCCTTGGGGAATAACAGTCAGCCGTGGCGTTGGTGATGCTCTTGCGGCCCCCTCGCGACGACGTAGAAGCTCGGCCGATCCCGGGAATCCTTGCATTGGGATATCGTCCCCTGGCGGTGAGACTGCCCGACGCTTGTGTCCTGCCGTTTGGTAGTCAGGCCGAGTCATATGATCGTCAATGTACAGTTTCCTCATGCCGGATGTCTCTTCCATAGGGAATTCCGTGTCGTCAGCATTGAACTCTACGCTGCTGTGTGTTGATACTGTCATGTCGTCGGGAATGGAGCCACTATTTGTCCTCTTCGCGCGCGCGAACAATGTCCTGTCAGCCTCTGTGGGCTCGATGGGGGATCGGTAGTCGTGGAAAGAGGGGGTGTGTAGTGGCGTATCGGTGTAGCGACTGGGGGATTCGAGGAGTGATTTGTGAGAGGGTCGGATCGGGAGGGAGAGGTGCGGCAACTGCTGCTGGGGATGAAGTTCGGAACGTGTTACCGGCTCGTTGGCGGATTGGCTTAGAGCAGACCGTCTTGGTGGCGAGTAATTGTCAAACGTCCGTCGGGAGTCGAGTTTCTTGAGTAACGAGCTGTCGAAGTCGTTTTTCAGACTCGGCTTGTTGAGCTGAAACTGGTCGTGGGACATGAATAGCTTCTTCGGGAGGGATTCCTGCGACCTGTACAATGGACTATGTTTAGCGCATTCCAAGGGAGAGCGAGACTGGGTCGTCAAGACGCAGCTATCACGTGGAACATACCCAACAGACACCGTAGAGTTTAAGCTGTGGTAACCCTCGTCCTTGGGAGGAAACCGAGGTAGTCCTCCCTGCGGCCCAGAGTCGCGGCCGAACCCCATCCGCTCCTGCACCGAATCCCTTCGTGGGCTTTCCCAGCTTCCGTTCGAATCGAATGAACGCCCGCGCTCGTGCTTGAAATCCGGGGGAGGGGGTTGCATATGGGGGAGGAACTTCGGGGGAGGTAACGGGGGAGGGGCGAGATCATCGGCGGTATAGCCGTTGCTTGGTATTGACATTGGTATCGAAGACGAGAATGCCGAGTGCATGTTGTGAGATCGGCTAGAATCAAAACGATTGCCTGAGTGCTCGACGTATATAGCCGGTGGACCACCACCCGGCTCCCTCGGAGCCGGGGCATATCTGGGAATCTCCATCTTCGGTCGCGACGATTATCCTCCCAGCGTATTATTCAGATTAAGGCGAGACTCGTAGGCTCGGTATGTTCCGATGTTCCCAATTATGCTGCGTTGTAAGAGGTCGCCACTGCCACTGCCAGGCAACACCAACACCAACTCAGCTGAGTAGGGATATATGCACTATGTTGTATAAGGGTGACCGATGCCTGATCTGTCATGTAGAGAAGCTCATAGGTCATCTAGTATAAGGCCATTGAGATCTGTGACGTCGGAGATGAGCTTGCCGAAAAGGGGCTTAACACAGCCAATTCGTCCCGGGTGGCTGAATGTCCCGAGCAGGTGCTGGAGAGAATCGCAAGAGGTAAGTATATCGGTGGCGATGTTCGTATCGGGAGGCCCAGGTCGCACTTTGCTCGCACGTCTCGGCTTGTAAGAGGAACCTCTTGGCACAAATAGTGGCCGATGGGGAGGGAGGGGACAGGCAAAACACAGGAACAACTGGATGGAGAAATCCGGAGACGCGAGGGTCGAATCCTACAAGAACAGTAATATATCCTGCCGAGTTGCAATGGAAGGAGACGGCAAGTTAGCTCGTGGAGGTTGAAATCGAAACCCCTGGCGAAAACGGCCTAACACAGCGATGGTGTCATTAACTGCCGGGCAAGAGGGGAGGTCGAGTGTCGAGTCGACGACGTAGAATCGGGGGTGTATAGTCAATCAGTCCGTCCTGGTCTCAATGCCAGCAAGGTATATAAGATATACACGCGAGTCAAGTGAGAAACTGCCACGAAATGCTCCCAAGTCTTCTTCTTCTTCTTCTTCTTCAGTCTTTCTTTCCAACCCTTAGCCTGCCTATGCAGCTTGCCATATATCAGATACGCTAGGTGTTCGTGTACGCCTCAGACGTGATCGCTAGCTTATGTAAATATTTCCAGCCTTTACGAGATTATCTCCTCGAGGACGAGTCAATGGTCAATGCAGCAGCGTTAGGACCAAGTATAATTGGAACAAGAAAAAAGATGGCTCCAAGGAATTGCTAAGGGCTCGGGAAAAGTAGGGAAAAGTGATCCTCGAATGCCAGGAACAACAAATGCTGGGGGGCCCGAGAAAAATAAAAATAAAATAAGAATAAAGTATTAATGGTCAAGTTACCAACTTGATGCTAAGCAACGATGTAAGAGAGACTAAGCGACAACAGGACTCCGATATCTACAACCTGCCGAACTATCTTCTACGAGATGAGCAGAGACAGAATATGAATAAAATGCAGAGGAGCAGTAGAAGTAGGGGTAGGTATCATGATTATAAGTTATGTGCGCTGGGATGGGCATCATATTGTATCCGTTTAGGTAAGGCAAGGTAGGGAACATTGTATGTACGAAGCATGCACATAAGGTACATACATGTAAGGACATGCGATTGTAGGGGGCCGCTGGCACTGGGGCAGGTACTTTCTCGAGGTACGTACATGGGCTTGTGTATTTCATGGGTCTGGATTGGTGCAGTTCCCACAGTCCCGTTCGCCCTTAGGTACAGGCCGGTAGGTAACATGTAACTACTCACTCCGCCTAATATCGGCCGCTCACTTACGTTCACTCCGGTCGCCAAGTCCTACATTGGATATGTAATTATACTAGTGCTTATATACAACCAAGTCCATACAATTTATATGGACCGGAAAGTATATCTACATAAGTACAACTTTCAAAAAATGCATAATTGGATAAGCCGATATGCCAAGTTATGGTCCGTATTACGTACGATTTATTCCGAGTTTAGCAAAAGTGAAGCTGGCGACGTAAAATATTTACAGATTTTTGGTGTTTTGGCTATATATATGCAACCATATAATATGCAACCAGGTTAATAAGCTATTGTAATTGGTGCAATTCTTATATTAATTTATAGCGACAGCATTGTTGGAAATAGTGGCAGCCGGGCTAGGCGTCGAATTGCAATTAATAGCTTACATGCCAAATACCATTATGAACATAAATGGAATTATTTACCTTAGAAAAGATACATTTTTAGACATACAAATTATATGGCATTTAGAAGTATATACGCTAGTACAATTACATGTCCAATGTAGGACTTGGCGACCGGAGTGAGCGTCAGCGAATGGGCCGATATTAGGCGGAGTGAGTACTAGCATTATACATACATACAAGTAGGTAAGTATACGATATAGGTACACAACTTACCTACTAGGTGTACCTACCTCCCTAGCACGCCTGGATACCTACGTCCAACGCTACGAGCGTACGCCGCAAACCCGCATCATCTCTGGGCTCTGGTCTTGAGTAGTAGCAACTGCTGGGTTCGGTCTTCCAGTTTAGCTAAGTTAGTGACTTCAGCCCTTTGAGGTTCGTCTTACAGGGGCTGACGGGACTTCGCCTGTCTGTCTGTGTCGTTGCTGGCACTAGGGCGACACAGGGATGAAGGAAGAACCCTCCCCACCATAGATGCATATGTACATCTGTACTTGTATGTATGTACATACACACGTTATGCGTTATAGCAGGTCAGTATGTAGGTCAGTATGCCGGGGGTGTATTGCTGGGGGGTATGTGGTATGTGCGTAGGTACATATATACAGGTCACGACCACTGTACCAGAACTTTACTGCTTGTGGATAAGTCCGTAATTCCATGGTGGGGTAAGCATGTGCCGCAGGGAAGAACAGGGCCTGACAGGGCGGACAGGGCAGAGCAGGGCAGGTAGGGCATGGGGTTTTATGGATGGTAACCTTGAGGGCTAACTATTACTGGGTATGTACTTCGTACGTTATGTGGAATTCATCGCATGGTACCATACCTACATGTAGCCCTTGTCCATGGCTGCCATGGCTGTTACCGGCGCTCTCTCATTCGGGCGTTTCTACTCCCCAGCCAGTACTTTTTCGTGACCTGTCAGGCAGAGTTCGAAAGAAGAAGAACAACCCATACGGACTTCAGTGGCCCAAGCGTGACATATGTATGGTTTTTTCCGGACTCTGCCTGCCTGTACGACCGGGGAGGTGTGTGGATACCGGGTGGGCGTGGATGGGAATATCCTCGAGGGATAAAAGCTGCATGGGAGCATGGGAGGGAGTATACGGAGTGACGAGGTAGCCCTAACCTGCATACCTACTGACCTACATATATGTAGCTGCTAGGTAGGCATGTATGTAGCGCGGTACCTATGTAGGGCAGAGAGGGAGTTGCAGGGGTGGTTGGCAATGGCAAGTCTAAGGGCCAGAAAACCCAGAAAATAGGGGGTGCCACGACAATAGCCATGGGGAGTTGCCTTATTGAAGGCATGCCTAGGTATGTACTACGTAGTACAAATGGCATCGAGGAAAAAGAGCCTTCACCTGCCTCTCATACGTCTACCTGCCTCCCACATTACTGAGTATTGAGTACTAGGTATATGGCAAATTGAATTGCGGCATGGACTTTATACGCACTCCGTTCAGGTGATGTTTCCATGGTAATTTCGTATGATTCCCATTCCAATGGGTACTTCGTCTACCGATTGACGACAATGCAGTAAAGCATCCTTCTGATCTCCATCTCAAATTTATACATACCAAGTACCCAGTCAGGCAGAAGGGCCCCCACCCAGAAGTGCCGTTTCGCGTGATTATATTATGTCCGATCTCATAGGCATATGTCGGTGAACTATCTCCTCTTAGGCTGGGCTGCTTGCCAGCACTAGCCAGAAGCTTTGCTCTTGGTGACATATTGTCAGTAGAAGGAACTCTTGCGTCATGCCACTGCATCTACCTGGTAGCAACATGCATGTAATAGTTATACTACCTACCTAGTAGTATGATGAAGTTTCCATGTTTCGGCTCCTAAACCGTAACGCCAAATATCCCGGAATAGCTTCACGGCTCGTCTGGACCACATTATTACCCTAGCTCACTCAGCAAGGATGGGACGTAACAGGACGCACATGGCACACATGGCAGACTACTACTAGCGATTTTGCAATGCGGCGCAGATTCAGGATCAAAACCCCTCAATAAGCCCTGCTTATTCCTGAGGTAGATCATCATGTTAACATCGTCTTGGTACATTTAGCCTGGAAACAGACGGTTGGTGCCTCGGTATGAAGCTTAATTGCGCAGAGTTATAGGAAAAAGCCGTCGGCTTATCTTCAAGGTTGGGTAATATTCATTAACATCAATGCTGTAAAACAACATACTACCTGACCTATACCTGCCTTTCTGGCTCCAGACGACAATCCTGGAAGCACAGTGTCGGCCCGACTTGCTTATTACATAATCTCAATGCGGCAAGAATTGATCTCATCCACCTATGCAGCTACCTACCTATGCTAGAGTTATTCGAGCACCGATGGATCGACTTGGATCAGTTTGGATGTAGGTCTCAGCCCTGTGCCGCAACGAAGGACTTATAGGCCTGTCATGCCTGCCTCACGCCTGCTCCGGAACAGAAACACGGTCACGGAGCTAGGGATCTAGGTGCTGATAGAGAGGCCACCTATGGAATCGCTATAATCCCAAGGTTGCTTGCCGGTATATTGATGTGGGGCCGACGAGCCAGAAGAAGAAACGTGCATACGAAGCACACGACTCGGTACAAACCCTTCACATCGCCGTATACGCCGTATACAGTGGGTAATGGGGGGAGTGGGTTATCATCATCCTTGAACGTTACATCCTTCGGACGAGTGCCGTTAACCCTTAAATGCGGCATTTGTATAAGATCGGCCTCGATGGAAGCCAGCGGGCCCCCGATGCTCCCCCAGCTCCCTGGCCTCTCTTCTCACTTCTTTAAGGTGCTCGGGTTATAGTTCCCCGCACCCACATACATGGGGAAGCAGCCTACCAACTCTCCGAGTTGCAAAATGTGGGAAACTAACAGCTTTGGTCACCGATGACGATGTGCCTACAGATATACGATATAGTTCAAAATAGTCAGCAGGCATGTGTCAGCACACTACATTCAATGTTATACACAATAAGGCAATAGGCCCTTTTACCCATCTCAGATTATGCCTATTAAGGCTGCTCCGTCCGGGGGGCCGATGGTCGAAAACTGGTGAAACAGCCTTAACCGTGCTATCCAGCCCAGCCCAGCCCTACAAGGCGATAACTACCCCACTTAACAACGGCAAGTTTTTATACGAGAAAGCACTCGGCTTTCTTCCCTAATCAATAAAAACAAGGTTCATCAGTTCGTTGGGATTCTCCAAAAATGATCAGCCAGCCACATACACGCGTAGCTCGACTTGCTGTCAATGGGGTCACCGGCGTGGGTGATGCACATCAACCGATGATCCTTTCCGGACGGATAGCTCACTCTGACTTAGATACCTATAAGATGATACGATGCGGGCGGCAGAGTCGCAGACCGTCTCTCTCGTTCATTAACCCCAAGCAGCGTACCTCGTGAGCAGCTCGTCCCCCTCACTAGCGGTCTGGTGGTTGGGTGGTGAGAAGAAGGCTTATGGGGCGACGCAGCAGGATGGCACGGCGACGGAGGTATTTGGGAGCTCATTCTCTTGGAAAGCAAGAGGGCTGACACCAGCATCTTCGATATTGCAATCGCGACGAGTAGCACGTGTAACTACATGCGTAGCACGTAACTATATACACATACATGCTGATCGAGACACACCTATGTGCACATGCGAGGTTTCTTGGGATTGGGCGTTGAGAGTGCCGGTCAACTACTACCGTATGGTATGTATTAGAGTTGACGTGATGAGACAAATACCAAGCTTCGTGTGGTGGGTTCGCTATATATCACCATACTCGCTACGCGGGATCTCACGTTGGTAGCATTGGAGGCAGTGAGTTGTTGGTGTCGGTATGGCGTTTCATGTGCAGCACTCGCGCTTCCTCTTCTCATTCGTCCCCTTTGACGCGATGATGTCGATGTAACACAGGGGCGTCGTAACGTCCAGTAATATCCTCGGGGCCGAGTGCGGGGAGCAAGAACGAGTGGCAGAGGCTCAAACTTCAGACGGGAACTTAACGGTAGCTGCATTAGGTACCTACATAGTCACCTTCTTCCCGTGCCACGAATGTATCAGGTCGGCCACGAGGCATATTATATACCACAGTCTATGAAACCAAGTTCAACCTCGAGTTTGCTGGCCTTACAATGCCGCCGGACGGAGAACCTTCGTTGCGAGAGTAACTCTATGTATGTAGTGTGTACATACTACTAAGTTATGTCCACAGGTCAGCTGATAAAACAATTGAGGTTACAACAAAGCATCTGAGATGGCGCTTATGCCTGCCTACACGATGCGCACATGATATACGGGCGGCACATATCACACTGAACCGGCCTCCTCATTTCCCTACTTGGTAATACATGGTTCCGTTATATGAGAAACACGATGAGTTATTTGTTACTCTGCAAAACAAAGCTTAGGTAGTTCCATAAACCGTCATGGTTAATTGCTGACTTACGACGCAGTGCCTACTTAGTATATAGCCAACTAACTACAATCTCAAGGGCCTTTCCTAGACTAAGCCTTTGGCTGATACATGATTGATCCCAGGAAGTCACTGAGCTCCTCAGCCCTACCGCCTCCAAGGATTGGCAAGACAAGCTAACGGCTGCCTCGCATAATTGGCTGGTTTTGGAGGGTCTTGGTGGAGTCGGGACACGGAAGCAAGGGTAACTATCGCACACATACCGAGGTTACACACGAGGCCAGACACCAGGTTGCACAGATGGGGGTCCTGTTACACAAACACGAAGAACTCAAGAAGAAAGTACGAAGTATTCGTATGGCCAATAATTACCAAGGTATCAAGGTATCAGCTATAATACATGCAGTTAGTCACTCTGTACGCACCCACGTCAATGATATCAGCATCCGTCACCATCTCATCTCATGCTATAGTGGAAATGGATGTATCTACATGCTCTTACATTGTTACCGGATTAGCTCAGTGACTTCGAACGAACTACTTGAGCAGCCCGACATATCCCCATCTCCGAAAAGTTGCAGTGAGGAACAACGCATTGGGAGAATTGAAAGTAAGCCTCAGCGCTGACTGCATAGATGGGCCAACGCACATATTCGCATTCGGTTTTATATGTCCTATGAGGTGTCGTCCATACTAGACGCTTAGTCAAGACATGACTGCATCCGCTTTCTTACTAGTTTCTTATTAGTGACTATCTTACTGGGAAGTCAGATGATTGCTTCTCGACGTGTTGTATATGACCGCACACATCGAAGCAATCATCGAAACGTCGAGGCTGGTCTCGGTTCCGACAGCTTGGGATCATTGCTGCACCCAACAGGGCTAGCAACACGCAACCTTCATGCACGTATGGCTCCAACAGCAACCCACTAATCAACGAGGCCCTTTGTGAGTTGCCCTTGCTGCCAACATCGACATATATGCTCCATACTCATATTCCATGCGAACCTCGAACCGACCCAGATCTCCGGATCCCTCATTGCTGTAGTAAGCTACTAGTCAGTTACGCAGTATGCGTAGTTCCTTCGTTTAGTCACCGAGACAAGCGTTGAGCATGCGCAATGCGCGCTGGATTTTGGAACATTCTGTAGTGGTTCCAGACCTAGACCCGGGAACGCTCCTGATCTGGACTTACAGCGCGAGATGAAGGCGGCGCAGGATATACGCACGCATAGCTCACGCATAGCTCGATCTAGCCCTCCGGCGATGGGTAGTTAGTTCGCTGGCTACTGTAGTTAGACTTGCCTGCGAGTACTGCGTACACCTCCGTCCTCCGTACGCTACGGACCAACCTGGTCAGCTCCCATGCTTCCGGAATGCTAACCGAACTCACCAAACTGAGGCTAAACTCAGGTGGTGGCTTTTCCCGCCAACATTGCAAAGGAAATCCGGTACCTTTTCTGTTATGAATGGGGGCTGCGAGGCCTCACTGGGTCTACGAGAGCTTCTAAGAACAACTGGATCCGTCGTCTAAGAGCCCAAGAGAAGCTAGTGGCGGCGTCGCTTGATTAGATGATTTAAAATCCTTGGCAACACACAAGACACATGACGGAATGTTTCCCGCCAGCATTTGCCTAAGCTAGATCCATTCATGCCCTTATATTTCTGCCCTATCGGTCACTATGGGTGCTGCCGTATCGCCGTATCTTCCTGGGCATTACTTAAGCTACTAAGATATAGGATCTGAAATTATGTAATTCCGCGGTGGAACAAACCGTACCCCTCCCCCCCGCACTGGTATCATTACTGTAACTCCTGGGCGCTGGTTAACTATAGGTCGCCTTATATTGATCCAATTGTGTTTACTTGCGTACTTAACTAGGTATTAAGGAGTCCCGTCTTGCTGTTTATCCCGAGCGCGCAGGGCTGCGAGACGAAGATCACATCCGTATAGTACCGAGCGACAGACCGATATACCAGTTAATCTCCTCGTGCCTTCACCGCTATGTCGGAAACATGTCGTGGAACGATGCTCGAATGAACGGCACATACTACATAGAGGTTGTTCGACGTCCCTTCAGCTCTCGACGCAACGCCGCGTTCGTGTCACCACCACCACCATTATCTGGAGTTGCCTCCTTGAACATGAGACGATATTTCACTAGGTATCCTGAGTGTTTTTAGCTCGCCCCTTTGCGCGCCTTTGGTACCTATCTTGGGTAGTTAATTTCTATTCACATACGTATGTAGGTACGCAACTGACCAGTTGGCCGCACATACTGATACAATACAACATGAACCCCTACCATCACGTAGTTGAATCCCCGTGCATACAGAACAGGGGCTGAACACATGGCATAGACTGCCTAAGTGGATAGCTTTCCCACGTTCCAACCACCCGAAGCCCATCTCCGCCGTAGCCGCTAGTTAGGTTAGGTAGTAGGACGATGCGGCCTGTACTTCGTGACTACTACTAGCACTACTAAATACCTTGTCACTGTACGAAGTACCTACATGATCGCCTCGAAGTGGATTAGGTAACTTTTCGCCCCCAAGCAGGAAGCAGGGGAAAGACTCGGCATACGACAGAGCTACTAGTTAGTCTACGTAGTACTGGAGTTGGGTCATCGTGATAGTTCACGACCTGGTCTATCGAGACACGAATTAGGTAATAGCAGCCGTGTCACCGTCGTCTGCGCCGCTCGTTTCGAGCCTTATCACAGTAGCAATACGATGCGGCGTCGAGGAAACACGCGTGGCCAATGCGTACGTACATATTGATATGTCGGGTCATAAGCTCCGAAACGGTAACGAGGGGGTGGGCGGCGAAACGTGGCCGAAACCTGCCTCCAACCATGGCTTGCGGTCGTCGGTTCGCTATGTATGTATGTATGTACAGTGCGGTGCGGTGCGGCCGCGGCGGCGCGGCGCATTTCGGCAGAACGCCTAGTAGGGCAGAAAGCACGAAACTCATTCGTCCCATCCCATCCCATCCCAGCGAGTACGTACTATATACAACACAACATACAGGGGTGGTTCATTTCTGCAAATGGCATTTCATGTGAAATATTCGGTTAGTAACTCGAATGGCCTCGGTTCATTGGGCGGGAAAGCAACTCTATAACGTCATGGCATGAAGCGGAAGTATGCACTCGCAAGAATAGTATAGGTCAATATGCCCATGCATACGTGTGTGTATGTATGTATGTATGTATGTATGTATGTACTTACACGTGAGGGGAGGGGAGAAACGGAAAGATATAAACGCAGTGTTTTCAAAGACACAACATCATTGGCCCCCTAGTATATTACGGTATATTGTAGAGGTGCCGGCAATGTAGCTCTGCCGGCACCAGCAAGCTATTCCACCAACCACCTGACTACCCTCACTGGGCCTCAGATAGTCAATTAAGCGTTATACAATGTGACCCTTGTTGTACGACCTGCCACCTTCTGAGACATGATTCAAATGCAAGCCGCCTTTCTTTTTTTCTTTTTTTCCTGCTGCTTTTTATCCTCTATTCTTTTTGCCCCGCGCATAGGGCCGGAGATCCTGAACTAAGGCAAGGTCGTTGGCTGCTAGTCAACTTAAGTAGTCAGTCAGTTGCCTGTCTTGCCTGTGTATGTATGCACCTAGAAGCCACCAGCTTAACCAGTAACAATTCAATCAACCAGGCAAAGCATGTGCGAAACGCCACGCCCTCCCGCAGATCTCTGTGTCCTTATCATTATATCTGGCTATTTCATGTAGCTAGTTAAGGGGCGAATGCAAGATCCGGTGCACTGCTACTGCTGGTGCTGGTTGCCTGCATACTCCCGAGACCTGAGAGTGGTTACCAGTGCCTGCTGTTTCCCCCATCCTGTCGTCCGGATGTGAGGTACAATACATCGCTGTTTTAGTTATGCTCACTATAGAAAACCCCTACTAGTAATATGTAGGTACCGAAAGGCAGTTCCCACTTATCCCCCTTCTTTGAGCGCGCGGCTTTACAAACTCGAACGGGCCTATAGGATGGGCTGGGCTGCCTCTTATTTATCAATTATACCTACCCCTGTTTCTCCTCTCTCGCCAGCTAGAAAATTTACAGATGGCGGCATGGGTCTTATCGGAGATTCGTGTTTTGGCTCTTCATTCCCTGTTATTCCCAGGGAAATGTTTCGCGATGACATCGTTCATAACTGGGATCTTCAACGACGGCGCCATTATAAGAAATTTCGAAACCTGCTCTTAGGGTACTGTTACGTTACATCTCTACTGTACCTACACTTGTCGACTCATATATATACTTGCCTCGATATATACGTAAGCTATATAGTTCCCTACGTGACTACTACTAAGCAGACACCCTAAACGTCGGCTATTTGTTCTTTGTAGTCACATAGATGATATGTTCTAGTGCTTGAATCTTGTACTTGGTACTGTCGTTATACACAGGCACAGGGCAGTTGAGCCCCATGGAATGGCCCCCACTATCACAAGTGCCGAGCCGCTCAAGGACGGACCATGGACGGCCAATCGTTCGCTTTTCAGCCGCGCCCTCGGCACCCGAAACTATATTTCTGCTGTAACTACCTTCGTACTACCGTAGGTACAAGTAGAACTATACGTCAATGCCGCTATGCACTAAGTGAAGGCCAGTGTTACTAGAACGCAAGCAATCTCCGAGGAGTACTTTAACTAGTAGTAGCTATGTCGTTTGGAAGTACCTACATGATATTCTAGTTAGCTCGATGTTCTGGCCTTACGTACAGTTACGCCCTCGGAATTGCGGATGTTGTGCACATCTGAGAATAACTACCTACATACTTATTAGGTAGACTACATAGTACACAGTAACCGAATGTCAAACGTTGATATCAAGTCTGATGTAAGGCTTAGCTGGAGTCTAGAATTCTGGCTGCGAACTACATACCAATAGTAGTTAATGAGCCCAATATTATTTTAGTTGATTGGTTATTCATGTTAAGGTGGTCGATGAATAACAGAACGTACCAGACTCGCCATCGAAACAATTGCTCTTTTGAATTTCAGCGCTCGTTATATTCGTGGTAATGCATACGTATCCGTGGAACGCTATGATCGAGCTGCTGCGTAGATCTAGATTGACTTTGTGGCTATGTAGATCGTGTGCCACCCATGCACAACCCAATGATTGCACTTGTGAGGTAGCACTATAAACCGCGGCGCGGCTTCGAAGTTCGCCCCCAAACTCTCCCCCCCTGGCCCCCTATGTAGCATCCGTGGCGAATCTATATCCCGCGCTCCGGACCAGCTCAAGCGTCATCGATCCCCTATTCAAAAGTGTGCCGCCGTGAAAAAGATCAAGAGCGCATGCGTTGCCTTCAGGATCTCGGCGTCTTGTAACAAGTAAGCAACTCGGCGTCCATCACTAAACCCGACAGTAGTCTTCGACAGCGTGCACTTTTCGGCTTGGCAGTCATCTTCAGCTTCGGACTAGCCCCGCTTCCGCGCCTCTTTTAGACTCCCTACTATAATACGCACGAGGAATTAGCCCGATATCATGATATTACATACGCCCTAGGGCAGAACATCGTGAGATTTAGTTAGGCTAACTGGACTAATGAACAGCTGGTCGGTCGCTCAGGCGTTTTATTGTTTTTTCAGGTGTGCTAGCTCCATCTGGATCTCCGAAAAAGACACCTCAACTTGACTCTCGTCAGCCTTAACTCCAGCCCTAGGAGATATATGTAGCCCTTTAGTTAGTCTATCTGCTTACCTGCTTACCTGTTCCAAGGTTCGGCGATGCAGGGGCTGCAACCGGCGGGTGTCGATTTGATAGTAGGGACTCCGGCAGTTCCGGTTATCCTATCTTACCCAGTCCGAGGTGTCTTGGCAAGTACGAAAACCTCACTACCATCCCGGGTCCGAGTTGACTACACAGTTTCCGGTACCAAACCACGCCCAACGTATTTACCGTAGCTATTAGTTAGGTGAAATCAGCCACATAACGCATACGTGTAATCGGGCACTAGGTGCCCCGACAGGCAGTGGGCCAAGCGTGTCAGAACACGCACGACAACCCCATCGCCATCGTAAGATCGCAAAGCCTGGCGAGATGTGTCCGCGTTATAGAGCTTATGATTTGTGGCGCTCGCGGCTGCTCGGATGTGGCTGCACGCACGCCGAGCCAACCTACGCGTCCAACGTGAGGAACATATTGCACTTGCGCTCACATATGGAAATAATCAAATACCATTATACTGCTGGCAGCCACCAAATTCAGATAGAGGCGAGGAAAGGAGGTAGGAAGGGGGCTACTCGTGGTTAACCAGAAACGAAGAAGTCAGACCAAACACAAAAAAAAAAAAAAAAAAAAAAAGCTATTTTACTAGCCCTTTGCATGTAAGAAACGTACGCATCGGAAATTGCTGATACATATCATATCATATCATATCATATCATATCATATCATATCATACCAGTATCTCGCCCGCACGCTATCATCACTAGCGAGACTGAGTACCAGTCAGCCCTGTTGACCAAAGCTGAAGCAGGGTACGCGTTCCAGGCGGGAAGCTAGAGGCAGTTCGTTCATTGATGGGGGTTTGGAGAGCGGAATTATTCCACGCTCACCCCTTAAACTGAAGGACTAGCTCTTCTACTAGTTACAAGCGCGTCCTGGTTAGTCAAGAGCGATGAATGTTTCGTGTGAGCGACGCATGTACGTAATCCCCTCGCCGCTGGAAGAACTGCCATCCCACGTTTTACATGGGGCTGGACCTATAGGGGCTGAGTCGGGGCGGGAGTTGGTCACGTATAGGTATGTATCTATGGACATGCTCGTTTTCGCTTTGCAAGGAAGGTCCCCGCTGCGTATTTTACCCCCACCCCACGTGCTGATCATCGAACAACGAATGTACGTATATGACCTGTTTGCCTGCTATGCTGGATGTATGTGGCTTACTGACCGCCACGAGAAAACGAGTTATCCAGGTAGTTACTATGTAGTTATCATGCTGGCATGATGTTGCCTCTGCACTCTTTCACTAGGCCGGTAAGTCAAGACATGCTCCGCGCGTGTCATCCCGCTGTGGCTTGCAGCAGAGCGGTGCCAAACCTGTTCAATTCCTGGATTTCACGGCTTCTGAGGCTGAAGGGGATCGAAGCCCGTTTCTCCTCGTGCGTCGCAGAGATACCCTGCCAAGTAATATAGCTAGGGCTGGGGGACAATGTAAATCAATCCCAGCCAAGTCAAGCTGCCCGCCTACATAGAGCTCTCCTCTCACGACTCCCAAGAGTTTCCAACGTTGTAAATCGTAACTCCACTTCTTATTACGCCCGAGCGCCCCCCCTTGCAGGTCCCTATCGTGTCACATATGGTAACCAGGATGAAATTAGTAATCAGCCCTAATACATTCGGACGTCCGTGTAACCCCACCGTGGGACCAAGGCTGTTGTACGTAGCCCAGGACGTATGCGAGGAGAATGCCGTATCGTACCAGCCTCCGATGTTAGCAGAGAAGACGAGAACGTGCGTTACTGCATTGTAGCACATGGAACAATCAAAAGACGACTAGCCAGGAAGTATCTTTCTTGGGAATCACTGCTGCTTCCAAGTATAAGTGGCTCTGAACCTTGTAGTAACGGGGCTGTATGATACTCGTTGCCTGGGTGCGAGTTACCAACCCGTCGGGATGCAAGTCCTCCTCTTCGGCCGCCTCGTAACATCCGACGTGAGTATCCATGATCATAAGCTCTGCGGCCGCGTTTCCACGGTCGATCAACCACTAATGGAAAGTCGGCAAAGCCTGAAGGAGACAGAATGTGACTGAACCACCTGGATGCGAGGCATTTGCCTGGTGCGAATTTTGGTTTTCCCCCATGGAAATTACCGTATCGGGACGTACCGGTCAGCACTCACGGAGTAAACCGTGGAACGCACCGGGATCCGATCCGATACAGGCCATGCCCCCCACTAACACCAACATCAACTTGGCAATCCCGAGTTGTTGTTGGCAGGAAGGTTCCAGGAGTGACCTGCGTCCTCTGACGCGCCGTCGACTAGGGAGGCGGGGTAGGGGAGAGCAGGCCCCAAACCGCATGTCCTCGAAAGGTCAATATATGTATTTCAAATATTTCCTCACACCGCCTCCTCCGCATGACATCTACGCCTCTGGGAATGAGCCAAGGGGGGCACGGAGAGGGGCGGGCTTGACGTTGTGTGCTGCGGAGGCAGCAGGAACCAAATCCTCGGGTACCTAGCTATTGACGATGGCCGATCCCTCTTACCCTACCGACGTATGTGCCGGGATGCCCGCTACGCGGCCGCATGCTGTGCGTTCTACGAGAGGAAAATCCCGCTCGCTGCCTCGAGCACCAGGTATGCGCCGCATTCGACTATACGTACACTTACTAGACTATGTGGTCGTTTGTGAGCAGGGCTGGTATCAGCATCCCAGAGGAAGGAGAACGGAGGAAAAAAACCGAGTTGTCACGGGACCGGCGGGCTAGTTACCGATCGCATGGGCCATGGCTGCGCGTGAAACCACCGAAGTGGAGGCTGCAGCTAACAACAATCTGACCGCAGGAGGCCGGCCAATGGTCCAGAGTCACCCATCATATGCTGCGTCAGACAATGTGGGGGTGAAGAAAGCGGCGGGACTTCTTTTTCAGCCTCTATCCTACGATTTCCTCCCCGCCAGCCTGAAACCTCTCGTAAGGAATTCATAGTTACATATATCCGCCCGTGTAAGTACGTAAGCACGCACCCATTGTCCAGCACGAACCGGCCATCTCCGCAGCGGCCGCGGGACCCTTCTCCGAAAGCTGACTGAGCTGAGCTGCTCGGGCGATACACACGCGAAGAGTGGGAGAGGAAGAGACTCGGGCCGATCTCAGCTCACACGGAGATTGAACGGGCGCTCGTCCCAGGTAAGGGCCCAGTCAGTCGGCCTGCCGTGCCCGTCCTGTACCACCGGGCGAGTAAATCGCGACGCAGTCCTCGCGAGCCCATGGAAATTTTCGTCGACCTTCAGTATAACTTTTCCTTTGTCATGTTCTCGAACATTGGCCAGTCCCAGGGGTGTGGTTTGCGGTAACGATCTAGTTACCGATATTCTGGTCGCAACAACGTTTCATCGCCTCACAATCCCATGTTTGCGATCCCCGGGTTCGACCATTTGTCACCGGTGTAACGTGCGCAATGTGGTGGGAGTTGGGCGGCCCGAATAGCAGTACCCATGGATCCCGGCACCTGGGAAGAGAGGGATATAAGCAACGTGGAATATCTCGGCGCGTTTCTCTCGCCCTTCCAAGGGCAACAGGCAGACGCGTAGAACGCCTTATTTGGTTCTATACTTGTTACTTACATGCGAACTACAATATGTTCGACTTCATGCGCCGGTCACCAACTGCATGAACAACCGACCCTAGGCGATTGGTGCCATCTGACATGTCAACCAACATTGTCGTCTAAACGACGGGGGTGATATGATTTGTTAGCAGCCCGCGCAAGTGAGGCCTTTTTTCTTCTCCTTGTATTACTTCTTCCGCATCCCCTTCTCCCTAACAATCGATATTTTCCACCCATCCATCCACGTGGGTGGGCGGAACCCAGCCAGAACCCCTAGTTACATCTTCGAGAAGAATTCTATCTATGCTTGACCGTGGTGTAGGAGGGGTGAGGGAGCTATTGAAGGCTGATGTGATTGCCGAGCCAGCCCCTATATTCGATTAGGTCTATGCCGTGACCGAGCTGAAACGTCGTAGTTCAGCCGATCTTTGAACGCTGAAGTTAAAAAAATTTTCGTTTCTCAAAATACTTGTGGGTCTGTTGCCGTCGTGCTTCCTTCCATCCTCCTTGGTTTGTATAGACCAAGCCCTATGTATCTTGAGTGCAATCCTTGACGCTCTTTATGCCGAGGAGGTATAGCGGGCGCTTGGCACAAATCATCCCACCACCCAACTAACTTCAAGAACGTCGCATCATCATCATACAGTTAGCCATACATGAACCTACCAGGTCTGTACGCATTACGACGCGAACTATGTCCTCAAGCCCGTGTTCTGCTACATAGTCATCAAGCACTACGTAATCCTGTGTTTCCCGGTCACGTACCCGGAGTGACATCCCAAATTGCAACGGCCCCGGAGTGTGGGGAGCGGAGGGCGATCCACATTTGCTTTGAGGCTGACCGGTTCGGTGGAACAGCTGCGACGATGCATCGAAATCCTCAGCCGACACCTCCAATTATGATGATTGTTCCCCAAGCACGCAACTATACCGACTGGGTAACGCATAGTTGCTAACTTGAATAACGTACGTAATGAATAAATCATGTAACACCTATATGGGGCACAACGAGAGTTTGTATATATAAAAAGTAGGTTGGATGTCAAGGATGTTCTATCCTACATCCTTACTATATAACTACTTGGACCCAGCTTTGGTTGTTCCCCAGGTGTTCCTTCGCATGGTTTCATGGCACCAATGTGGCACGTAAACGCGTACCCTGCCTGCCTGTATGTTTTGCCAGGTTACAACATCGCTTGCCGGTACGAAGTAGTTATGTCATCGACGCGATAATCGAGCTTGCTACGGGACCTGACGATCACATCCCCTGGATACATAAATAAGTACACACCGGCTCAAGTCACCCAGACACCAGCTCAGTAGCCCCGCAGAAGTAGTTATATCAACGCCCCGTTGATCACTCACTGGCACAGCGCCTGCGCCGCCATCTATACTGCGCTGACATTGACGATATACCTTGTTTACAGTGGTTGAGACCTTCCGCCTAGCCGAAGCAATGCCTCCTTGGCGTCAGCTTCCACTGTGCATGTACGCGTGTGCAAGGCCTCGAAGGGGAAAGCAAAGAGACGCCAAGTAACTTGATTGTACGCAAGCTTGTTGAGGATCAAATCACGACTACCTCCTGGGGCAGGCATAACGCATGATGACTCGCTACATAAGCATCCCAAGGGGAAAGAAAACAGCAGTGAGAATTTGTCTCAACTTCCGCGGTGGAATCCCTGAGTAGGTATCAAGTTTAATATAGCAGATACAACTTCGATATACCCATACACGTTGTACACGGTTGCGGATACTGTCTATCTTCGTGCGCATATAATCCTTCGTGACGGGGAGTTCTATATTTGCGCATATCGAACGACGATCAAACCGCCTGAACTCAGCTCGGTCAGCTGAAGGCGTCGGGCCGGGTGGGGAGTTGTCTACACCGTACACCGTAACAGTATTCGTTGCCCTAAGTTTTGGTCCCTACAGGGCTGAGTGGGGGATAGTCTATGCCCATGCCTACTTCCGATAGTAGCGTGTGGAATTTGTTGGAGCACCATGAATCCTTCGCCAGGGATCAACTCAGCATGGGCCTCTGATGGCCCCCTTCAGCTAACAGTGAGGTGGGATGATCTTGATGCTGTTGATAATGCAAATATAATCATTGTACATATTGCTGGCCGGGTTGGCGCATATTGAAAAGGGGGTTCCCTGGTCCAACGATTCCATCGCGCTGTTATTATCTACGATGAGCATAAAATATGAAGAAGGCAAAATGAGGATAAACGACCTCCTCCAGGATCAACGAACATCCACTTTAGCCATCCATATGGCCAATATCGTATGAGAGAGAGCATCACATCTAAGTTAGTGCTAGCTCGCCAATCGAGAGACGTATGTGTAAGGACTGCCTGAGGACGAGGTGTTTGGCCAGCTATCGTGTAGATGCTAGCCAGGGTAACTCGCTCACCGTACCACCTGGTGCCTTCCTAGGTCGATGTCAGTGCCTTTGACTATGATACCTTACCCCCTGAAACGCCAACGATGTCACATTCGATAACCCTGCCTTCTACGCGGATTACACGGCCTTCCACGCTCCAGAGCGACCCCGGGTGATGACAGCAATGCCGCTAAACCGTCCGGGGTTGACTCCATAGGTCAGCTGAAAATAACAGGGGAGCATATTGCCCTACGTTCTTGAAGATCATCCAGCCTCAAAGGAAGGGCAGTGGGGTAAGGGGGACGTTATCTGCTTACTACGTAACTGGGGATATTTTATAGGAAACGGCGGTAATCATCCATCGCAGAATGGGGAAATCGACCTGGAGCTAAATAACTACTAGCCGTGGGTACGGAGTAGGTAATTACGGAGTAGGTAGTAATTATAACCAGAAGTGCCCGTGGGACTCACTTCTCGTAGGGCGTCGCGAATAATAAAATTGCCGTATATTGTCGACCCGCCGCCGCCGCCGCATGCGCCGCATGTGCCGCCCGACTAAGCTCTTGTCACGCCAGGAATGGAAGCCGGCCCAAAACGCGGCAGTCAATGTCATTGGGCACAGCTTAGAAACATCCCGTTTTCCTGCTGCATAATCGAATCGCTCCTGTTCAACCAGCCCCTCCCTTTTGCCCCGGTTTGGGTTGCGTTGCGTCGCATGCGGGAAACCCCAAGGCTTATGATTCCGGTTCGATGACTACTTAGGGAAATAGCCGCATGTTTTCTCTTCTCTCGTCTTCGTTGTGTCGTCTTCGTTTTCGCTACGTAGTTGAACCCATCAAATTACTCATTCTTGCCCCTGTCACAGACGGCCGCTTCCGTAAACGGGCGAGTCGCGTCTCGTGCCGAAGACCCCCGCGACCATATCCCCTAGGATTCCGGAGGATCGTAGCTCAGTAACAGGCAATACCCGCCGAAGAAGTGGAGCTAACCCGGAAACCTTGTGTTTCTTCCTCATCGGGAGCTCTACACTAGTCTCTTCTGCAGGGAACCGATTACCGCTTCCTAGAGGCAAAATTAGGCATAATTATGCAGTTAATATATATTGACACCTATGGTGTTTTTAGTCGAGGTAAAGTCGCACGTAGTGGTAAGCATGACCTTAGACTTACATTGAATTCTCTGTTCGTTCAGACGACGGAGAGGATGCCGGGGGGCATTCCGGCGGGCAGCAACAACTTGCGAAATACTGAGATACCGTTTGCTGATCTTCTCGGCCTAGATGTGTCCGAAATACGATATGGTTCCAGGTACTACGACTACTATCCCGAGATTCTCAACAGCAGCTTCGTACTTGGCTGAAGCAAAATGCCACGGTAACATGTAGCAAGAATAATGCAGGGTGAACCGTCAGCCCCTGCCAAGGCCTTGTAAGGCGTGTGCAGCTGGGCAAAGCACATTTATTTCAGGCTTCCTATGACGTTGCATTAGGATTTAGACTTATGTTCTAGTCTTACACATCCTGGTCTACCTCTGCATAGTTCCACATGGCAAGTAAGACTGCAGACCAACAGTAGTCCACTCTGAACGATGTCATTTGTCATAAAAGAACTTCTCGGTAGTTAAATCGAGTAAGGCTGTCTGGGCAGATGGGGCAAGGACCGTTAGAAGGATTCAATGTGTACTCACCCAGTGCTAGCTGGAAATCTACGAAGTTTCCTCAGTGTGCCCTGCTGCTTAGAGCGGACACAAGATTACGCTGAACAATGCTAGAGCTATACTTGAGAGTATGCATGTGTATATCAACAACTAGTGACACGTCTACATCCAGCCTGTAACGGCATGTGGATAGAAATGTCACTGATATTCGATATACATCTACTAAACCCATAGCTGATATGAGCGGGCCGCTCAGAGCGGCCGCGTCGGTGGGGGAAGGAATATTCCGTCTGCCGCGCATAAATTAAGATGCATGTATGAGGCTCTTATTAAGGAATACCCAATATTTGCCGAATATATCTGTATCCGGGAGCGATCTAGCTTATCCAAGCTGAAGTATAATTCAGCCCTTCAATGTGTTTATTGTTGCAGGACAACGGTGACGTATCGGACATGTGCATGGGAACGGAAATGACGCAGTTACTTCCCCGGTGTAAAGTAGTATAGGTATGGATCTTGAGTAAAACTGCTCAAAGACGACGGATGATCTACTTGCATATACATATATCTGCGTAAGGATGCCTATGTACGAACCAAGGCTGGAAAGAGACATGTATATACTTGCGAAGGTACTATATTAGTATGACTGAGATACCAACAATGACCTTAGAACGGCGGCAGCTTACATGTAAAAATAGTAAGCTTGTTCGCATCTCCAGTTTCAATCATAGAAGGAGATGAAACATGTCCACCAAACTTGTCCTTCATATGTTCATTAATTTAGCCCGGGGTCCAGTGCAACAATAGTTCATCTGATATGTAAAGTAAAAATAACCATAGGGTACACATACTCGTCAGGGCTCCAAACGCCTTCTGACCCACATTTTGCCCGCTTCGCGGATGTAGTCAGGGACAAGCTAAATGTAATGCAAAAGCTAAATGTAAAATTCTTTGCTACTTACAATTTATATGCGTTCCTACCTAAAACAAAGGTAGCATCTTATATTGCAATTGCCCGCATTAATGCATAAGGCTATTCTTTATTACCTAGTTACCGCGTAACTTATGCAAAGCATTATTTAGCCTCCGCATAACTTATATAAGTGCTGTAGGTGCTGTAGGTGCTGTAGGTGCTGTAGGTGCTGTAGGTGCTGTAGGTGCTGTAGGTGCTGTAGGTGCTGTAGGTGCTGTAGGTGCTGTAGGTGCTGTAGGTGCTGTAGGTGCTGTAGGTGCTGTAGGTGCTGTAGGTGCTGTAGGTAAGGAGACAATATTAATGTATAAGGCAGTATCGGCACAAGGTGGATTACATCAAGTTGCACCTAATTTGTATGGGGAATTATGTAAAGAATTTTACATTTAGCTTTTACATTACATTTAGCTTGTCCCTGACCCCAATGGCGAAGCCGTTAAATTGTGGGTCAGAAGGCGATTAGAGCCCTGACGAGTAACGCTAGCCAGGATGAAAGACTCCAAAATCCCGATGAATCTGTTAATCATCAGTGTAACCATCAGGTCTTTTGCTGCTTTGAGTATATAGCGTTCCGAATGCATGTAAACAGCAAACGGTATTCTATAAGGAATCTAGGCTCCATAATTCGACAAAAGGGCTAAGAAGTCAGAAAAGGGGTAATAAGGGTTTTCGGGTACGGAGTGAATGGGCATCTGAATATGAGTAACCCGTTATACAAAAATCATTCGTTGTGTGTATTTATGGTAATCATACTATAGGTGCCATAACTATCTATGTTGTAGCTGAATAAAATGTAAAGAGGAAATAGGTACTTATGTATTGGACGCAGCTGATTGGACGTGTATCTGAAACATTACTTTCATCAGCTTGATGTTCATTAACCGGGTTGTTCCATGCGAAGAAAGGTTGGGACTTAGACAGGACACGAGGCTGTATAGACAGCTTCGATGAAGGACTCTGATATATGATGTCGGTTCGCTCACTTACGCATCTTGGGGTATTCATTCTGGAAGTTTTACTCATGCAAAGTATCTTCAAATGACGGTGCAGATTAGGCACGGAGATCACATCACCTACAACTTCGGGTTGACAACCCTACATAACTAGGAAGTGAATTCTCGGTAGAGCGGGTTGATGAATATCAGAGTAAGGAGCCTAGTTGACTAAGATAATAACTACTCGAATCGAAGGGGGAACGTCTTATTATAATCTGTACACGCAAGTGCTCTAACATTGGCCCTCAGTTCAACACGAGTAAGTCCCTGAGTTGATATTCATTATATATCGACCGTGACTTAGCAAGTAGTAACATAAGCTTTACGTCGTGGTAAGACTTGACAGCGCATCGCGTGATCCCCATCCAGAGACTCGGCGCCGACCCCACGTTTGTGTGGCCTTTCTTCGGCTCCGAACTTATGACAATGGGACCGTATCGAGGGCCAATGTTCCGGACTGCGACATCCTTCCCCGTGTTCTAAATGGAAGCTGATGGTAGAATTGTATGCGGTAACGGACGAATGTTACAGTGTAATGATTGGACATAAGCATTGCAAATCAATGTAACATAGGATTGTATAAAGGTTCCTACACACGGGCTGATCAACATCTTAGACTATAGATAACGTCCCGTTGCGATTTAGGTAAATGGTGCTCAAGATTCCATTTCTCCTCGGAGCAGATGACTTATCTCCCCTGAGGTGCGGATTTATGTACCAACAAGATGTGTACAACCAGATAAAAGGCTTGATACATCCCGACCGTGTACTGAGGCCATTTATCTGCAACACAGAACCCCCGGATGTTGGGTGATGCGTAACGACTTCTGCGAGGGCCTTTTCATGGGAGAGGAGGATCAAAGTCTGAGGCGTGTTGGTAGTTAGTTGGGCAAATCAGGGACCGGCCGCAAACCGATTGGTCCATGCCTCTTCCCGGTGCCTCAGCCGCTGCTCAGCCTTAGTGTAAATACGTTATATGACACAGCACTAGGAAGTGTGAAAAAGACTATATACGAAAAATATACGATATCTGCAGTGTCAAGTCATCTCGAAAGGCCTGGCCCAAGTGCCTGTGCATGCGGGTTCGCCGTGAACTGTTCGTGGTGTATGGCCGCAAGGCGAGCGTGAATAACGTGCTAACGGCATATAACAATTTCCAGCGGAAAGGAATGCCCCAGCGAGAAATGGCTTCGGACGCCACTGTCGTTTAGAGATCAATACATAGGCACCGTTGCAAGCGCCGCACCGAGAAGTTCCTTCAACGGAACTCTGTTGCACCCCCCAGCGCGCGCTGTATTAATGGGCTTGACGGCTTGATACCTGGTTGCCGTATGATCAGGAAAAGGTCGTTCTTTTGGCGACTTCTGATGTATGTAATTATTCAAGCATAGACTAGAAGGAGCCGATGCAAGATACGCATTGCCAAGCGCCCGAAAACAAGCCAATATAAAGGTAGAGAGTATGGCCAGCGAGCCGGGCCGCTTGCAACAGACCCCAGTTCGGACTGTTGATCAGCGATTGCCGGAAGGGGGGCCGAAACTAGGGGAGCACAGACGAGGTGTGTGTCGTGTTCTCTCGGGACCTTACGAGCTGAAAAGAATTGGGTGCAAGCGTCATCACCGGCCTGGCGCGAGCAGATAAACATTTCGGTAAGTAGATAGACGAGTATTCGGATTTAGGGGATCAGCTGAGCCTCAAAGGCTTGATGTGCCAGCCCCATGGTGTGTCGGCAGTATTACAACAGCCCCCTACCCATGGCTGACTGTTCACTATAGGGGGTGAGCGTCAGGGTGTCAAGCAACGCAATCCACTGCAACCAAGCCCTCTGGTGGATGGATTGCAGTAACTGCAACCAGCACCCTGAATTTGGTGGATTGAAGTTGCGCAACTGCAACCAAATTGCAGTGGCGTTGCATTGGTTGCAGTACCCAAATCGGATTAAAGTAAAGGCATATACAATGGTCGTAAAGCGGATTTTTGGCGTTTATCTGGCGTATCCGAAGCCTGAAGCACATTATCAGTAGCCCTACCTAATGGAAGGTTCCAACCCATACCTGGCAACCCCCCTACTGGCAACGGCAACCCCCCCCCCCCCCCTCCCAGCCTCCACTTTGACCCTACTAGCCCCTATAATCCTTAATGTAGCGGTATATACTAGCCACAATTACCAGCCACTGCAACCTGCCACCAATTGCGCAACTAGGGGAAGTTATCGTGGATTGCGTTGCAGGTTGCGCAATTTCGAAAAATCCCGAATGGATGGATTGCAGAGGGTGGTGGACACCAAATGGTGGACATCACGTTGCACAGGTTGCGTTGCTTGACACCCTGGTGAGCGTAACTAATGCCCGTCAGCATGCATACCGCACATCTCTAACCCGCAACGCAACATTGAACCCTGGTCGACTCCATGTGATGATGTCGAATGTTATAAGTAGCTAAGTACATAGCAAACTAACGCGGCCGCTGCGTTTTGCGAATCCGGTGCATGGTCCTAACAATAGGGGTTGACCCCAACCTGCATAAATCTTCACACCTAACTACGTGTACAACTCACGACCGGTGAGTAGCGAAGAAGGCTCGCCTTTATTCGCTGTTGCTAAGCTCAACATCTTTCTACGCTTGCTTGTTCGTTACTAGATCTCGGTTCGAAGTCGCGCGCGACGATACTCTGTCAGTGACTCGATGGCGCCTCTCTGGCGCCACAATCCTGCCGCGGGGACTAGCCGCTGCTGGGGTCCGCTCTACAGCTGTCTGTCTACGAATACTTTCTCTCTTACCTCGTTAGTCTCACATTGTTCGCATATCCCCATCTATATATGCATATGCCAACGTTTTTGGACTTCTAAACTACCTGTGCGGATGTGCTACCCGCCTGTCTTCGGATGAACTCTGAGCCATCGACGGAATAAGCATAAGCGACAGAGGGAGGGGGTGTTACCCTAATCATGATGGCTCGTCATGCGTTAGACTTCTTATCACCTACCTCGATCAAAAGTTTCCTAGCTTCCCAGAAACGTAGGTAGTTGGTTCCGGACATGGGTATTATATGCACGATTCGTATAGGGTTCCCGATTATATACAAACTTGTCAATGAATTGTCAAGGTGGGGGGATATGGTAACCTTGCTGGCGATATTACATGCGATCTACACCGAGGGGTAACTGTATAACGTTATTCAGATGATAATGGTATCTAAACAAGATGAGCCTAGGTAGGTAATCAACTTTAATACATGTTGGGAATCGTATGAGCGAGCTATCAGGCTGATCTAGCCAGTCATCCAGGGAACGTCGACTCTTGAAAATGGTGTCGTTATCAATCCCATCATCGTCAGTTTCAAAGGCTTCATCCTCTGGTTTCACGGCAGTCTTATAAGGATGCTGCGAGAGCCGCACTTGTGAGAGCTACCACGATGTCACGTACTACAAACCACTGAATAAGCAGTATCGACTGTGTTCCCTTCCACATAGGATGTCTGATTGTGTTACTACCTCCAACCAAGAGAGTCAGTCAGACAGCTAGCCAAGTGACATCTCTTTAACGCGAGCAGACAGGGGCTCGATGAGTTAGATAAATTTAATGTAGTTGTCGTAAGTGACGCGCATTATGAATCGAGATACGTACTACAGACATATATGTATATATGTGTGTGTGTGTGGGTGTGTAGGCAGTAGGCACGTTACATTGACTTTCCAGGTGTTGCATTTCCTTATCTTCATCTTTATCTTTCTTTACCGGTTTCATTGGGCTGATTATATAGTTATAACGTAGATATTGCAACGGCATGTCAGAGTAGTATTGTGCGGTACGGAACGGTGCGGTGCCGGTGCCAAGCGCGGGCACGGTCGGTCACCTTAACAGCCCAACTAACTAACCAACCGGCGGAACCAACACTACACCGGAAGACCCCGTTCCTCCAGCCTGCTTACGTGCCGCGCCTCCGGTTGTCACCATCTCTCAGTCTAACAAGGAATAAGTGTATCCCTCCCGCGGCAAGACGTTGCAATGCATGTCTGCAACGACAGCTTTCCTCCCACCAGTCGGCCCCCAAGATCCAAAACAAGCGCTTGGCAGTGCGGCCCTCCGCCTGCCTACTTGTCTGCCTGTCTACCTGCCTGCCGCCCTACACCCCGCACGCCGTGCGTCATGCATCATGCGGTCGTCGGCGACTATAACTGCAACTCTGCTGGTCAGGAATATAAGCGAAGGCTAGACACAAATACAAACACACACACACACACACACACACACACACACACACAGTGGGAGATAGAGAGAGAAGACAAAGGGGACTAGATTTCTAGCCGCCAAGCTGGCCGGCGGATATTGGGTTGGGGGGGGGTGGTCACTGGACTGTCTTTGCCGGCTCTCCCTGTGATTCTCCTTTCTCACGGAGCTGACATGTACGTACAGATGTACATATGTATGAACCCGACTTTCAGATCCCGAGAAGGAAGACAGATCCCGAAACGATACACATGATGCTGGTAACAATTCCTCTTTTCCTATATACGATCTGGTATTATATATAGCCACGCCCCTCCTCCCGGCTCTCTCTCACTCTTATGCATATGTAAGATTTGGATATGATTTGTAGTTAGCATGTGTGGTGTTGTAACATGTAAGCACTAGGCGCCGTAAGTACTTATGTACGGTTGCCAGTATATTTTATCTCGCTTTGTTTCTTCGTATGTTAGGTAATTGAGTTCTGTGTGCGACATCTCTTGATCAGGGAATTCGAAGTTCAGCTTCATAGTTGCAGCGCGAGAAAACTATCTCCGTCCCCCCTTACCACCAAGGAGCCAACTGCCTGCGATCTTCGTATATAAGCTAGGTACGTACTCACGTAGAATGGTCGAGAAAAGCTTTCCTTGTACAGAGTATGCGTTTTCGACCCTAACTGTAGTTCTGTGTGGATACATATGTACGTATATATGTAGTACCGACAGTTAGGGTCGCTAGATATTGCCCTTCTACCTAGGCGTGCCACATTTAACTGGCTGCAACTACTCCAATATGGCTGTAGCAGCAGGTATGAACATGGGTAGGCAGGGGTTTGGCAATAGCACAGCCGCGCGAGAAAGGGCGAGAGGGAAAGTTAAGAGAAAAGAAGACACTTCTGACTCCTGAATGAGGGAGACAAAAGCCTACAAGCCTGGCTGTAGGCTGGGGTGGTCAAATCAGAAGGATCAGCCTTACGGTAATCTGTCTCCGGGCACACGAGATGCACACATGGGGAAGTATGCAAGTAAGCCAGGCTAAGCACTTGCGCAGTACATATACGCATCGGGTTTACACGTTCAACTAGAAGGGAAGCACCTCCAGGAAAGGCTAAGTCGGGGCTATGTTGTACTCGTCTTCGGATCTGACAGGACCGTGTACCCATATGGGGTAAGAAAGAGATTGGGAATGTGCTCCAGTTTGTTACCAGGTATGTTAGCGGGTAACTACCTACCTGAAGTTGTGAGATGGAGAGGTTATGCGGCACAGATTTATAATCAAGCACAGTTTCGGCTTTACATCGTCGGATTCGGTCCCATGTTGTCCGGCTGCGCCGCATATCATCGGACTCGGTCCGTCATGACCGCACTTCAAGCTTAAGGTTATCCGAACTCAGTTCCACCTTATCAAGTTCGGACGGATGAATATGCCAAGATGTTGAAAACTGCATATAGAATCAATCGATTCCTAAGTACCGAATACTTAATGACTTACCCATAGCACGTGGCGAAGACTTCCACGATATCAATGACTAAAGTTCTGGATCCAGGGTTTGATCTATATCCTCCAGTACCAAGTTCCATTGTGCTAAATCCCATCCAGGGTCCGGATTCAAGAAATCTCCCCACAGCTAGTTCCAATCGTTCATAGTCTCCCCATTAGAGCCACTAGAAGATACGGTTGAGTTTCCAGTGAAAACCGAGGACTGGAAATCTTCTGACCATTACCCCGTAACATAGAGTCGTCAGACTGCATTGTCGTTTGATAGCCCATATGCAACTGCCCGCCGGAACTGCTGCGTTTATATACCGTGGATGCATTATGATCGTTTAGGGGTGGTCTAGGCGGAACGGGGGATCTGTTTAAAAAGTGAGTCGTTATGGGGTTTACATCTGTATGAGTTCGTTACAGTAATAGATGGAAGCTATAGTGGAATGGAAAGTTGATGCAAGATAACTATGATTTATAAAGGGCTTCAAACTAACAGGAGATATTATATGATAGGTTACTGTAGCGTTAGCGATTCTCACTATTTATATCAGGGGTAACTCTGTTTATTCGTCGTTTTAACTGGTTTTAATGAATGAACACAGCGCCTAATAAGTTTCAAATCAAAAGGCTTGGGGTATATAAAATCTGAGACAGTTTCTTAGGTAAAAGAGGTTTATAATAGCATAAATGGAGGAATATAGTAAATCATTATGCTTAAAAGCCTGGGTTGGCAATATCCTAGTACTTTGGTAATTATAAAAAATAACCATAATACTTAAGGCTTTTGCACTTTATAAAATGATAAACTATTAAAAGATAACCAGAATTATGGTTGCAAGAATTAACCGTTATAAGATTAATCATTCCTTTACGGGCAGACCTTTTAAAAAGTTACTCGAATTTAAAATTATCCCTAACCTTCCTATTACATTTAACCCACCCATTCTTCATCAGATTCCGACGATTCTTTTTCCGAATTAAAACCTAATACCTTAATATATTCCTAAATCCTATCGTTACTTATATTGGCTTATATCGGTATTTCTTTTACTTAATTTCGAGGAATAACCGTTAAAGATCCCGGTATTATTCCTGTTATTTCCGCCTTTATCTTTTTAATTCTGTTTATACATACAAAGCCCTCATTCGGGTCCGCCATAATTCGTTTCCGCTTTTTCGGAGCCGCTTTTTTCAGTACTGCCGTTAATTGTTACATCTTAAATTCCGCCGTTAAAAATTAATTAATCCTATTATAAGATTATACGGTATATGGTTATACTGTATTAGATAATACGGATGTAGCAGTGGAATAAATAGGCACTAAGTAAGGTTAAGCAGACGTATATAAAGGTAGTTATTCAAGTATGA
The DNA here is from genome assembly GCA_022225965.2 of Diatrype stigma. Taxonomy (NCBI): domain Eukaryota; kingdom Fungi; phylum Ascomycota; class Sordariomycetes; order Xylariales; family Diatrypaceae; genus Diatrype; species Diatrype stigma. The sequence goes on from JAKJXP020000091.1 coordinate 54,702, forward strand.
AGTAGTATTCGTATATGTGTATAAGTGTGTGTGTGTGTGTATGTGTGTATAAGGTTCCGACTTTCTGTATATCAGCTAGGTGGCTGTTACCCCTATTTATATACAGAGTATTTCCTAATGCGGTAATTGTCCCTATCCTTTCTATTATAATGGAAGTCCTTGTTTCCTTTATTCCATACAGTAATTGCTTCCGGCAGTATACCGTTCCCAGCAATAATTCTGCTGTATAAGTGCAACTCCTTTGTAGTTGCTTTTGTTATATTGTGTTGTTGCATTCAGCAAATCCTATACCCCCCCTTAATGATTATCGAGGGCCGTAGGTAAGCATTAACGTATAGGATTTGTCCTTATAACTGAATAACGTATGTGTGTATATCAGGAAAGCCGTTATAACGGTAAAACCTGTATAAGAAGAAAGGTAATTATATAAGCGGCTAATGGGTATAGGTGTATAGGTGGTTGTAATTAGCTAAGCACTTGTTTTGCCGGCTTGTAATTATATAAGCAAGGCTATATTGGAACAGCTTGCAATTATATAAGCAAGGCTGCGCTTATGTATAACTATATGAGCCCCTATTGGAGTATAGGAAGCTTTCTAGTTTATCCTTTCTTTATTCGGTATTAAAAAATTAATAAAAAATCACCTGTTTATCGTATAAAGCCCAGGATAAAACGTACGTATACGGAAAAAATTAGGCTTTCAGTAGGGAAACCTTTAAAGGAATAAAACCATTATATACTGATTATATTGGCTAGTTTCATTAGTTTATTTAATATAACGCTGGATACCGGCTTTGTTAAAAAATCAGCTAGCTGTTTTGCTGTATTAATATGGTATAATACAGCCTTATTATTTGCTATCACCTCCTTATTAAAGTAATAAGTTATATTTATATGCTTAGTTCTTTTATGGAATTTAGGGTTATTAGCCAGCTTTTGGGCGGCATCGTTATCCATATATACCTTTGGAGGCTGGTCCGGATAACCTAGGTTTAATTCTTTATTTAAGTAATTAAGTATATTACCTAGGTATACGGTTTCTTTTAATCCTTCCTTTAAAGCCATATATTCTGCTTTACAGGAGCTTAAGGATATTGTTTTCTGAAGTTGGGAGGTCCAGCTTATAGGGTTAAAATTACCCCTATTTGCTAAGCTGGTTATATATCCACTTGTAGATTTTTTATTTGGTAGGTTACTTTCCTAGTCAGAATCTGTATAAACCTTTAATTCCAAAATTCCGTTATACTTATATATAACCCTTATATCAGGGTGTTTTAATAAATACCCCCATATTTTGTATAATTCCTTAAAGTGGTTTATACTTGGGTTATTCATAAATCTGGCACAGGTGTATATAGCGTAAGTTATATCAGGTCGAGATTTTAAAGCTAGGTATAATAAAGAACCTATTTGCTTTTGATAATTCATAACTTTTGTATTTGAAGCTGTTGATTTATTTTTCTTAAGCTTAAGGCCGGAAGTATAAGGAGTATTTCCTGGCTTTATATTTGGATTATTACGTATATTGTATTTAGTGAATAGCTTTTCTGTATATCGTTTTTGGCTTATACGTATTTCCTTATTAGGATAATCGATTTTTAAATCGTTACTTAGGTAGGTAGAAACGGGACCTATTTTATTTAGCTTAATAGATTTTAACAGCTTTGTGGCTAGATTATTTATACCAGCTTCGGACGGGCTTATTATTAATAAGTCGTTTATATGGCAGATAATAACAGTATTGCTTATTTTATTTACAAATACTCCTTCGTCGTAAGGAAATACAGTAAATCCTTCGGCTAGTAATACTTGGAATAGGAATTTATATTAAAGCCTGGATAATTGCTTTAAGCCGTATAAGGCTTTATTAAGCTTAGTTACTTTATTGTAGGCCTTTGGATAAAAACCTTTTGGCAGCCGTATATAGATTTCTGTATTTATATTAGAGTGAACAAAAGCGTTTTAAACGTCGTATTGTATTATAGGCCATCCTTTATTAACGGCTATTATTAATAATAGGTGCCACGTTTCCGGTCTGGCTGTAGTGGAAAAGGTTTCCAAATAATTCATTCCTAACTGTTGGTTATAACTTTATATAATAAATCTAGCTTTAAAGCGTTTAGATTTATCCTTATTGGTTATTTAGTTAGGTTTAATAAAGCTGCTTTTAGTAATAGGTTTGGATTTAAATAGCCAACGGGTTCCTATAGGGTGTTTTCCCTTAGGTAGGTCCATTATACTGTAGGTATTTTGTTTTTCCAGTTCCGTTATTTTTGCTTTGCAGGCTAAATATTAGGATTTTCGGTTTATATTATTCATTGCCTGCTTATACGTAGCTGGTTCGGTTGTAGAAGCCGAGAGAATAAAGTTAGCTTTTCCTTTTTTTTTTATACTTATAAGCTGATTAGATAATAACGTATTTTCCATTGTATATAACAAATGGTTTGTATTAACCTTTATATAGTCCTGTATAGCATTTGAAGGTATAGGAAAGTTTGGAAGTATAGGGGTTAAGTTATTAAGTTTAACCCTTTTATTTAATTCCTGGTTGTTATTTGAATTTCGATTAGCTGTAATAACAGCGGCTGCTCGTATTATTGGATTACCTGTAGTAGTAACAGCTGCTTTAGTTGCATACCGTCTGCCCGGTAATTCCTTTATTTGCTTATAATCAAAATTATTAGCTAAGTTAGCTGGTATAATTCCCGAAGCTTCTGTAGCCGTTGTAGGTTTATTATTTAAACCTGTAGCCGTTGTAGGCTTATTAAGCAGGTGAGAGGGCTTCGGTACAGCTGGGCTTTCTGCTATCTCCCTATTTTGGATATAAGGAAATTCTTCTGTATTATTTACGGCTTTCAGGGTGCCCCCCTGGCTTATATTGTTATTATTAAGGTCCTTAATAAAGATACCGTCCTTTATATTAACGTCCTTAGCCCATATAGGCCTTTGGGTTATTATATCCCAGATTTTGTAATTTTTATTTTCGGTGCCGTAGCCGATAATAACCCCTTTTCTAGTCCTAGGGTCCAGCTTATGCCGGTATTTATTAGTATTATAATAATACATAGAGCCTTATGTATATAGATTATCAGTATACGGCTTATGCCCATAATAAATTTCAAAGGGCTGCTTATAATTTAAAGCCTTATGTGGGGTACGGTTATATATATAAGCCGCTGCCAACAGGGCTTCACCTTAAAGGTAATTAGGTAAGCCGGAGGAAATAAGGAACGTCCGTATCTTATTTAATAAGGTTAGGTTAATACGTTTTATTAAACCATTAGGTTTCTTTGTATAAGTAGGAGTTGTATGGTGGATAATACCGTACGTTTGTAGGTAAATTTCGAAGCGTGAATTTATATATTCCGTACCGTTATCTGTAAAAAACTCCTTTATTTTATGCTTTGTTTGATTTTTAGCCTGCAGCTTATATATCTTAAAGGCTTTCAGAGCTTCTGATTTTGAATTTAACAGCTTAACTTTTACATAACGGCTTCGTTTATTCAAAAAGGTAATATAATATTTATACCTATTATAGGTATTAGGTAATGGACTTCCTAGGTTATTGTATACCCTTTGTATAATATTATACTCCTTTTGGCTTATAGCCGTTTTATTTATCCTGCGGTAATTCTTTGCCATACTGCAAATATTATACTTCTAATTATTATACTGGATGTATTCCTTTTTCGAAATTCTTACCCCTTTAAATACAAGAAATTCTATTAAGGGCTTTAAAGATAGGTAATCCATTTTGTTATGCTATGTAATAAGCTTATTAGATATAGGCTAATTAATGAGATTCAGTATATTTTTTGGCTTATTTTAGCCGGTAACCACCTTAAACGGTATATAATATAACCCGTTTTTGTAATATCCTTTTGTAATAAGGTTCTTATCTTTATTATATAGCTTAATGTTATTAATGGCATTTATGATTATATAATAGTTCTTGAGCTTATTTATGGATAAAAGGTTAATACTTAGCTTTGGAATATAATTAACCTTTTTTATCGTATATACCTTTTTAGAGGTAATACATTGTATTATTAAATCACCAGCTTTTTTTATAATAAGGAAGCATGCGTTGTTCCATTTTACGATTCTGTAAATTTGCTTTATATTAATTAATAAATTTCTATTAGCTACAGTAGTAAAAGTGGCCCCGTTATTCGCAATTAGCTCTATTATACCCTTATCTTTAAATTTCGTAGAATTTAAATAATCTGGGCCAAAGTTAGTATTATATATAAAGCTGGCTTTATTTGTATTATAACGACTTATTTCAAAATCGTCTGTATCCATCCTTTCGGGCGTAAAAGGAAAAAGGGGTTCGGAAAGATCTAATTCAAATAAATCTTCGTTTTTCCCTTTGGTGGATTCTTCCGATGTAAGGCCCAAAATAAGGGTATCCTTTTCGGAATCGATTAGGGCACCTAAAAGGTCCTCCTGTTTCTTTTCCCGTTTTTTCCTTCTTGAGTTACTGGAACGGGTAGATTTTGAGGAATTATTTTCCTTTTGTTTCTTTTTATCCCTTTTGGGGCCGGACTGTTTTTTATTTACCCTATCCTTCTTTTTCCAGCTTTTTGGAGCCTTATTGGGGTAAAGGAAATAACAGTCCTTTTCCTGATGCCCCTGAATTCTGTAATGGTTGCAATATATTTGTTTTTTCTGTTTCCAAGGCTTCTTGCTTTTTACGTAAAGGATTTTCTCCTTTTTATTCATTCCTTTGGATTCATCCATTAAGGAGGAAAATAGGGTATCTTTGGAAATTGCTAAAGAGTCCTAACGTAAAGATTGGGTGATATTTTGAACGAAGGCTTTATATTTTTCGGATAAATTATTTAATACCCAAGCAATTATAACCTAATTTGGAAGGTCTATCTTATTCAGCTTAAGCTCGTTCGTTATAAACCTTATTTTATTAAGGTAGGCTTCGAGGGTATCAAAATCTTCCACAGAGGAATTAAAGAATTCCTTTAGCAGTAAAAATTCTGTTATAAATCCTTTTGGCCGGTAATGATTTTTTAGGGCCTTCCAAGCTTTTTTATAGCTTAGTATGGATTTGATATGAATTAAGGGACCTTTTTTGCAAAGGAGTTATATGGTAGCCAGGGCTTTATTATTATCCTCTTGGGTTAACGTTTTAAAGGACGTAGGGATTTCCTGACTTTCCTGGCTTTCCTGGATTTTTATAGCTGTTATGGCTGTTTCCTTTATTTCCAAAGTAAGGGCATGGTCCAGATTTTCCTTTATAAGGATAGCCTTTGTTTTGATGGCCCATATTTCATAATTCTTTATGCCCTTAAGCAGCGTAATGCGGCTCTAAGGGTTAATTCCCATTGTTATGGGTAATTGTATGAAAAGGGATAACGATAAAATTAATCCCTCTTAGAATCTGGAAGCTTAAATTCTTCTGATTCGAATGATATAGGTTGCGTATTTTTCTAACGGTTAGATAAGGAATAACCGTAAAGTGAATATTGGTAATAGATAAAGATGATACAGCAATATAGGATACTGCTTAATGAATAATTTTTATCTCCACAGGTAATAGAGGTAAAAAAATTCTGTTTTAGAATATAAAACTTAATTAATCAAGCTATCGAATGGTCCAAGTTTCGTCCAGATCGGGTAAGGTTTGGTGAAGATACGGACGAGTAATGGGATAAAGAGATTTGATATATCTGTAACAGAAATATCTGGATGGTAATTACTCTGTGATTTAACGGAAAGAATAGGTATAATAAATCGGTCTTAAAATCTGATTATCCTGATCGAAAGGATTTTAATGGTGTAGAAATTTCCCGATTCGGATAAGTATTGGTCGAGATATAAGTAAATGGATTAAAGATAACCTTAGTTGTATTATATCTGCTATCTCCTTTAGGGTAACCTTTCTCAAAAGAGGTATATTGACTTCTGCAAGCCGTATAAAGATCCTATAGGTATATATTGCCTATTTGGGCGCTATCCCGGGCCTCATAACCTATAAGATTATACGGTATATGGTTATACTGTATTAAATAATACGGATATAGCAATGGAATAAATAGGCACTAAATAAGGTTAAGCAGACGTATATAAAGGTAGTTATTTAAGTATGAAGTAGTATTCGTATATGTGTATAAGTGTATGTGTGTATATGTGTGTGTGTAAGGTTCCGACTTCCTGTATATCAGCTAGGTGGCTGTTACTCCTATTTATATACAGAGTATTTCCTAATGCGGTAATTGTCCCTATCCTTTCTATTATAATGGAAGTCCTTGTTTCCTTTATCCCATACAGTAATTGCTTCCGGCAATATACCGTTCCCAGCAATAATTCTGCTGTATAAGTGCAACTCCTTTGTAGTTGCTTTTGTTATACTGTGTTGCTGCATTCAGCAAATCCTACACCTATCGTTAAATGCTTTGCCGAATTTTCGAAATAACAGCCGCGATATAACGTTATCGAAAATAAAATCGATAAAATGGAAATTAAATTCGATCTTATATATCTCCCTAAACGATTTAAATATAAATATGGTTATTTTAATTATTAAAATAACGAAGTTAAGCCTAAAAAATACGATAAACGCCGAAATAATAAGTACCATACCTAAAGGAATATCTTGAATTAAAAAGGGGTTCCGAAAGGACTGGTTTTTATCGATTAGCTACATTCCATTTGCCTTTTATGCGGTTTTAATATATCGAGGCACCATAATTTAATTCTAGGCCTATAAAAGAACGTATAAGAAATCCACTTTATCCGCATCTTCGAATAAGCGTCCGAATAACCGAAACTAAAGCTTACGCCGAAAAAACCCTTTAAGGGCCGAAAATACACCTACATTTAAGGGCTAAAATACATGGAACGAATAAATAAGAAAAAATATAACCCAAATTTTATAAAGCAAATAAAGCTATATAAAATCGTCGAATATATAATTATCGTAACCGTCGAAAATAAATAAGCGCTATTAATCGGAATCGTCGGGCTTCGTATGCGAAATAAAAACCTCGTTTAATTACTTTATTGCGATATCGTTATTTATTTATTCATTTAAAGATATAATAAAATACCAATTTTCGTATAATTAATTCTTTTTATTAAGAAACCATTGTTATTATATATTTATTCCGGCGAAAATAACAAAAGGCGGAAAAATTTTACTATTAATATTAATATACGCCAATATAATTATTCACTTGCATTTAAAAGGATCTTTAAAATATATATGCTTTTTATAAGCAATCCTAAATACGAAAAAATTATTTCTAACCCTTTTTATTAAACCGAATTTATCGGCATTATACCGAAACCGCAAAAGGATGTTCTTAATTTCGTTTATATCAAAATAATTTATTAAAATATCGAAAAAGTATACCGAAGCTTTATTTAAACGTTTATAATCGATAATTTTATTTTTAATAATCTTTACGAAAAGATTCCGAACGAAAAAACCGTAATGCCAGTTCTTTCCGAAATATATAACGCTATCGTTATAAATAAAAAAGCGCTAAACGAAAAGCCGAAAGCGAAAATAAAATAACGCGTATTTTAAGTTATTTTGAATTACGATTTAATCGGCTAGGAATTATTCCTAAGCTTTATTAAACTTTTAACGAATCTTATTAACGTTTTCGTAAATAAATAAGCCTTTAATACGGCATATAACGTAATTGTAATTAACCTGGTAATTAATAAAGAACCTTCGAATAAAGGCCCCATTTTTCACGCTTTAAATAACAACGGCGGCTCGGAATTAAGCGGAAGCTTATATATCGTTAAAATCGTCGGATTTTAAAGATAAAAATGGTAAGTTTTTTTTTCGATGGATAGGAAAAAGAAAAAGGGTTATATAAACGAACAAATTAATAAAGAAATAAAAACGCATTCGCGAAATTAATAAATTATCTGGCATTTAAATAAGGCTATCTAGGAAGGGGTGATTAATCTTATTGCAAATAATAGCCATAATAAATATTGGTTTTTATACATTAGCATCCAAGAAGTTTAATACTTCTTTATAAAACTTCCCCGCGGTGTACTCCTGAAGTAAAGTTAGTATCATGATTCCTTCATTTAATAAAGGATCTTCCTTACGAAATTAATCCCGTGAGCCGCCCCCTTAATAATCTTGACCTCTATACTTCTGTTCAAGAAGTAGTTCTGAGACAGGCAAGGTATTGGGGGTTCAGTGTAACTGCATCTCCCACCACATGCCGGAATATCGCGCTCTAATCAGGTTGCCAAATCAGCGCAGCTCTCTTAGAAGTTTTAAAGTCCGCCCGCAAACACTAAGCTAAGCGTGTGGGAGACAGTAACACAAAGTCGACGTACCTCCCGTAATCAGCAGCACGGGCCCACCGAACGTGCTATTCACATTCCCCGGGTTATTCAGGGTCAGCAGCTCGCCGACGGTGATGGGCTGCGTCGCCTCGAAGGCCGGCGCGAGGATCTCGGGGTCAAAGTTGCCGGGGGCGAAGAAGTCGTTGTGCAGGGCCTGCCGGTCGGCCAGGGCCACGTACCCGTCCGGGTACGCGGCGAAGCGCGGCAGCAGCGAGCGGGCGCCGGCGAAGTTGGCGCCCATGGCGAAGTACGGGCCCTCGAGCCCGAGCGGCGCCCCGCCCACGTTCAGGAAGCTCACGTGGCTGAACCCCGTCAGCGCGATGCCGTCCGACACCGCGCCCACCTCCGGGTACGTCGCCGCCAGGTTGTACGTCAGCCGGCTGCCGAAGCTGTGGCCCACGTGGAAGATCTTGGCGTAGCGGGCGATGCCCGGGAGCGCCGCCGCGCGCAGCTGCAGCGTCAGCGCGTGCAGCGACGCGATCTCGAGCCAGGGCTGGATCTCGGCGATGGGCTCGCGCGACGGCGCCGACGACTGCCCGATCCCGAGCCGGTCGTACGCGAAGGTGCTGTAGTTCGCCGCGAGCGCCGCCGACACGTAGCTGTAGTTGTAGTCGTGGTACGGGAAGTCCCAGTAGCCCCGGTCGAACCCCACGCCGTGCGTCAGCACCTGCAGGGCTTTGCCCGGCCCGGTGTCCGGCTCGCAGTACGTCGCGCCCATGGAGAAGGTGCCGTTGATGGTGACATACTGCGTGTTAGCATTTGCGTTAGCTTGAGCTTCTCCTTCCCGGGTCGCACTTTATAAACTCGAGGTCTTCGTCAGGGGGTTAGGGGCAGTATGAGGCATATGGAATGACTAAAGGAAAAGAAAGAAGAAGTCGATCCGGCCTCTTACGTCTTGGAGCAGTATGTCACTGAGATTTCGCCCCGGCTGGGTGAGGTCTAGGATGAAATTCGTCACCTCGATGTTGTTGCTCGGCGCTTTCAGATCGAACTTCCCGTTTCGAGCTGTTATCGACACTGGGAACGTGAGGTTTTGGCACTGGCGAGCCACTACAGCAGCTGCGAGGCTGGCCAACAAGAGAGTTGAGGTCGTGGTGAATAGTCTGGTCATGCTGGAGGTCCTGGAGGTAGTTAACGATAAACATCAGGGCAGGGTTAGACGAAAGTGTATAACTTGTTTGAGTGGACTAGCAATGGCCTTTATACATCATCCTAGGAATCATTCATGTCCGTATGTGCTTCTCCAATTACCAGTACCGGGCACGATGCCAAATCTTGACTGATTCCCGACATCCTATCCAGCTCTGAACACATCGCATAAATGGCCTTGATACGTTGAACCATGTCACATTCGAGAATAATAGGTAGCTGTTTTGCACTTCCAACATCTAGTCTCCGAACAATATTACGCCATCACTTTATCCAATAAGCCTCGTGACGAAGAACTGTGTGATAATAACACCGTCGTATAAGTTTAGCGCTGATGTCATCAGCCCTAATCACACAGACACTTGGAACCCCTATGTGCAAGTGAGACTTGATTGGACCTATAAGTCACATAGATTTCCACGTCGATATCTTACTTGAGTGGTGGTCGGATTTAAAAGGACTGTGCAGAGAGATGGTCACGCTTCATATTAAGGGGAGCCGTGTCACCTTGAAGACACCAACTTGAACAGTACAAACTTATGATGTTATACGACAAAAGAAGCAGCAGTAGTCCTAATCAACTACGTCGTGGTGGAAAGGAGAGTTTCAGTCATAGAAAAGATCAGCCAATTAGCTACGCCGGATACCGAGAGGGACCGTGAATCGGTGAGAGCTTGTCCCCCTACCCCATCGTCCCTTGAAGTGATTCTGGCACATTAGCCACTCTGTACATATCAATGTTAGTGTTCCTCTTAGACTCTACTTTATAGAAAGGGGGTACCACATTTCACCCCCCTCTTCAGTGCTAGAGGTAGATGACAGCTATAAACCTCCCGGGTTCCCCATACTGCACAGTGCACTATCAACCTCACCAGGTTCACTGACTACTTCGGTCTCTCATACGAAGATAACGCGGATTACGTTGACCTACCTGTGTTAATTGCAACCAGACCATGCAGCCTTTTCTTCTCATGGGAAACCAATGTCGAGCAAAGCGGGGCGACTCCTTTTCATGAGTTATTATGTGGAGTACAGCGCTAGCCCACTGTCCCAAAAATCCCCACCAACTGATCTATAACTGATCTATATAAAGGAGGAGTCGCCCCCTCAGTTTCGCCACGAGGAGTAGCTATAATCAATCCATTGATAGTTTGCAATATACTATCTATACGAGCTTACATTAACTATACATTTATTGCCTCTTACTCTGCGTTGTATTGGCAATTATCCTGTTACTCGCGCTATGGAATGCTCAGCTGGGAATTCTCCTTATTCCAAGCGCTTCGAGGCGGACCTGACTCAATCCACACTGATGTGTACATATGATCTCTTTACGGCAAAGATCTCATGTGATTTTAGCTCCTCAAGCCCGGCTGGCCTAATGGTAAGGCATCAGACTTCTACGATACCTAGTACGGAAATCTGAGGATTGTGGGTTCGACCCCCACGTTGGGTGCAATTTTTGCTAAATATGTGGAATATTTCTTTTTGTGAAGGCATGGGGCAGATTCGCCTTTTCCCAAACCATTGCACGATAGTTGAATGGCACATAGAGTTCAATCTCTAGATCTTCTGTAGTATCGTGGCACCGCTGCTTTACATTATCCAGGCTGAGGGAGGTGAGGTATGGCATCCCAGAATAAGACAGGATGACAAGCAGATGATTAAGTTACCCAGTGCATCACCATCCAAGTGCATCACCGCCCGGGTCCCCTGTGCCTGAGTACTACAAACTTTGTAGTACAAAGTTAACAAGGGGCTAGTCTAAGGTAACCGGGATGCCGGATCCTTAGTCCAGGTTCTTGGCCGTCCGACATCCGATGATTTAGGCCAGAATTAGGTTTGTTCTAACAAACCATTCGACGAATTATTTGATAAGGTAGAACGGGAAGCACGAAGCACGAAGCATAAAGCATAAAGCATAAAGCATAAAACGTCAAGCTGGGAACTAAGCGATTCATATCTGATTCATATTGATACATGACTTTCGAGATGCGCAGATTACTACTCGCATATTGCTATTGCTACTCACTGCCATAATTCGCAATTCTGGCGCTCCTGGCATAATGGCAGACGAGTCGTTATCCAATGGGGTCGGATCACGACGTAATCGACGCAATCCGCTGTTACAGGGGCTATCGGTGACGTCATATAACCATTCCAGGGCCTGGGAAGCCGGAACCTGGGAAGCTGGAACCTGGGATCTTGTTTCATAGCAGACGGGGCCAAACATGCCAACGACATCATCAGTACTTCGAATTGATGAAGCACGGAGGAATTGAGCAGCAGCGATGAACTATGCGCCTCGGACATGCTCAAAGCTGACAGCATTGAGCTCACGGCGGCTTCTCCTTTCGAACCGATGCCCACCCAGCGCGACACCATTTCTAGCAAGCAAGACCAAGACCAACATTACAGGTCCGGCCGCGGCACGGACGGCTTATACGACGATATTATCACCATCTTCACCATCTTCATCACAGCGGCGGTGTTTCGCGACGAACCCTAAATTATGGCAACACAATCACAGAACCGGCGAAGAGAACGCGAGACGGGCGAACCAGAAAGACGAAGATGCGCAAGAAGAAAAGGAGGTCACTATGGACATTAGCGATGCCGTCAAGCAGCAGATCCGCCGGCCATGGCTGAGAGAGGGCGCAGACGAGCCGCCCGTCAGCCAGGACCGGAAGGATATGAACAAGGCCATGGGGAAGGGTGAGCATTCCAAGAAGTTTACTGATCATCATCATTCTCAGAGCGCATGCTGAAACGAACCCGAAAAAAACAGGCACGCTCCTCACGACGCCGACGCGCCTCCTCAAGCTGGTGCTGCCGCTGCCCGTCGACGCGCTGCACGACGAGCACGGCAACAAGGGCGAGTTCCGGGCGATCGCGCAGAACGAGGACATCCAGCCGCTGGCGCTGCTGGTGCACCCGCAGCAGCCGCTGTCGTACCTGGAGCGCCTGATCCAGGCCGAGCTGCCGCCCGTGCGCGACCGCCACGGCCGCGAGAAGGTCCCCACCGTCTACTTCCTGGCCGAGGGCAGCGAGCGCGACGCCAAGGGCCGCAAGCAGCACGACAGCGACGACCGCGCCCGCGCCTCCGACAACATCGACGACTCGTACTCGGGGCTCGGCCGCGAGGGCGCCGATACCCCGCAGAAGCATAAGGACGTAAGCTGAAAACGATGCGGCGGGAAATCCTTTGCCCCTTTTCCTTCCCCGCCTTTGTTCTCATCTTCTCTTCTGTTTTCTTGGTTCAATGGAAATCCTGCTAACGATTTCGGGCTGCAACAGTGGGTGCGCTGGAGCAGCAGCACGGAGATCGGCGACTTCATCCGGGACGCGGCGCGGGGGCGCGAGTTCGCGATCGACATCGACGGCCTCGGGGCGGAGGTGCGGGTCGGGGTGCCCAGCTTCAACGACCGCACGCACTACATGCGCACGCGGCTGCGGCGCATGTCGCGGCGCGTCGAGCAGCAGGCCGCCGTCAAGCACGAGTGCGACATGCTCGCCCACCGCGGCGCCCACCGCCTCGCCAAGGCCGGCTTCGGCGCCCTGTCCGCCTGGTGGGCCACCGTCTACTTCGTCACCTTCCACACCGATGCCGGGTGGGACTTGGTCGAGCCTGTTACGGTGCGTGCCTTGCTTGCTTCCTTGCTTCTTTCTCTTTGGGCTAGTCCATAGTACTGAGAGGGAGCTACTCTCTGGTCTTCCCTAATGGTGAATGATGTAGCGCTAACGTTTCTGCAGTGTACGTGTACTATGACTACTGGAATTTGAATAAACATGCATATAAACACTCATTATGCAAGGCTGACACTAACGAACGCAGATCTCGCCGGCCTAACCACCATCATGGGCGGCTACCTGTGGTTCCTCTTCATCAGCCGGGACCTGAGCTACCAGGCGGCGCTGAAGATCACGGTGTCGCGGCGGCAGAACGTGCTCTACCAGGCGCGGGGGTTCGACCCGCAGCAGTGGGAGGCGCTGGTCCAGGACGCCAACGCCCTGCGCCGCGAGATCCGCACCATCGCCGAGGAGTACGACGTCGACTGGGACGAGGTCCGCGACCTGGGCGGCGAGGACGTCGCCGAGGTCCTGGACAAGGAGGACGACCGGAGGCGGAGGAACGGCGGGAAGGGCGCCGATGCGGACGATGCTGATGATGATGATGACGGTGGCAGGAAGGAAGATGGTGGTGGCGGCGGTGGTGATAAGAAGAAGGACGACCGCAAAATGGAGGCGAAGGCGGACCCTAAACATAAGCCTGATGGAAAATGATTGGCGTGACAGAAAGAGAGACGGAGAGAGGAGGAGTGTGTAGCTGACATGAGGATGTTAGTCGCCTGTTTCGCTGGTTGGTTGGAATAGAACCAATTGACGTTGTGGCTTTGGATCGGCATGTGATGATCGATGCATGGCAATGATACCCGTATAGGGATGGGAATAATTAGACAATTCGGCTATAGACAAATTATACTTGAGTCTGCATTGATAGAAGACTGAAAAACGACGGTTGAACATCGATGGGGCGAACGTGGTGGGCGGTTTCCCTTGGTCCCTGCTTCCCCCTCTTTTCTTTTCTTCTGTTTCTTTTCCTTCGACCAAAAGGGGAGCGTAAAGAGCAATGGGGGCAGAGAGAACCACCACTTTGGGTGCGATAGTCTCGGCTTTGCATGAGTCAAGACTCTATCGTCTAAATTGTTTTTGGTTGCAAACTAATACCTGTCCCGTATACAATTGCTCCAATACCACTTCATACTACATCATCTTTATGTAAATACAACCTGTACTTGCAGTTCCAGCGGGTCACATAAACCACGAATAAGAACCCCTATATTTCGTACTGGACATCTAACTAGGCAACCACCAAGTAAAGCGGGGAGCGTAAGGGCTTAATACTTATTATTGACATCCCCAGTCCGTATAACCAGCTACCAAACATCCCCGTCCCATTCCCCATCATATCCATAACCACCAAACATGCCTCCTGAACAGCACTACCACCACGCAATTCCGGGCGGGAACCATTGAATGAAATCGAGGATACTGGTAAGTATGTCCAAGGCGGCTATCACCCAGTGGATATTGGTAACGTGATCGGCCCTTATGGGGTCCTCCATAAGCTCGGCCATGGGGTCACTCGACCGTATGGCTGGTTCGACAACGCGAAGGTGAGGAAACCTTGGGTTATTATGCCCTGAAGATTCTCGTTGCAGACTGTGGTGACGCAGGCGCATTGCACAAGCTACACATGCTCCAGCATCTCAAGAAACTCGGGCCCGGGCATCCAAACATCATCAGTATACACGACTCATTCAACATTACCGGTCCCAATGGCGAGCACACCTGCCTTGTCCTGCCCGTCCTTGGTCCCACTCTCTACAAGTACGAAGTGGGTGAGGCAATGACCAGCACTATATGACACCAGGTCTACCAACAGGTAGCTAGCGCAGTGTCGTATCTACATAACAATGGCATCTGTCATGGTGACTTAACAGACACCAATGTCACATTTGAACTCCCCGACCTGTTGTCTGTACCTCTAGAACAGATCTATCAGATGTTAGGCCCTATCAAGAAGGAGCGGCCTAGATTCTTCGGCAGACTACAGTCGGCACACCCCCCAAGACGAATTGTGGAAGCTGCGGATTTCTCCGGCCTCGACTTGTCTGCCCTTTCCAAGATCCGACTGATCGACTTCGGCGAGTCGTTCTTTCGAAACAAACCCCCTTCATCGCTAGGGACCGCCATCGACTTCTTCCCCCGGAGCTCTGCTCTGGCTATTCGCCTTCGCTGAAAAGCGATGTTTGGAGTCTCGCGTGCGTCTTGCATACTGTTCAGACTAGGTCTCTCCTGTTCCCAACCGGCTGGAGCGTATTCGAGATGCTTGTCGGCACTACTGTGCAGTACCTAGGGCCGTTACCCGAAAAATGGAAGGGAAGGTTTGATAGGGAGGTCTACGGGCTCCGGGAGAATGGGGTCCTCAAGCATGGTAGGGAACTTTTTTGGTGGTTCACGGGAGACCGCAAGCCCGTGTCCATTGACGATCGTCTTTCGGAACAGGCCCCACACCTGTCCAATCGCAAGCGAGAGGAGTTCTTTCGGATTATTCGCGATATGGTTGTATATGAGCCTGGATATCGCCTGTCGGCAGGTTATGTGGTAAGACGTTTGGATAGTTTGGTGTTTCCTAATGGATAAATTCTGCCTACCAACGTAATGTAGTGGGCCGCCTCCTCAAGGGGGACAATAATCTACACCCTCCAGACTCGGTAAGTATACTATCATCTATAGACCTACGTGGATTCAAGAAAAACGATCGACGATGGTATAAGAAAGGCCTTTCATAACACCAAACCCCGATCATATGCTACTCATCGGCTTCAGTTGTGACCCTCCATTTAAAGACCCTGCGCCCCCGTTACTCTCCCAAAGCAAATATGGGGGTACAGTTTGTATAAATGTAAAATGTCTTTCATTCAAGCCAGCAAATCAACGCCCAACTCCTAACTGTCTGCCTACGTGGACTACCTAGTCAAAAACGTTCATCAGATACGCAGTAGCAGTCATGCTTCCTTTTTCTTTCCTTTCCTTTTTTTGGATTCCCCCCTCCTATTTTCTTCTTCCATCGCGCCTACAAACCCCAATAGCTCAGATGGTGATCCAATACGACGCGATATCCGGATCCAAAGCAGTCCACACGAACGGCATGCCCTGCGACAGGCCATCGGCATCGAACCCGCGCGCGCCCACCACGTCCGCGAAGTCGCCCATGGCGTCGGCGAACGCGTCGGCGGCCTTGCCTGCGCCGTCGCTCAGGCGGGCGCGCACGTCGGTGTCGAAGTCGAACATGTGGCGCAGGGTCTGGTCGGTGCCGAGGAACTCGGGGCGGTTGAACGAGGCCAGCAGCGCGATCTGGCCGACGGCCGCCGCGGCCGGCGGCAGGTACGCCACCAGGTCGTCGGCGCTGGCGATGGTGCCCCGCGCCGTCGGCAGCGGCTGGTAGAACGCCAGCGGGTGCAGCGGCAGCGACGCCGTCGACGCCACCGGGCTGTTGGTGTTCAGCACCCCGTGCTGCACCGCCACCAGGTACGCGAAGTGCGTCAGGATGTCCACCACCTGCGCCTTCTTGTCGCCGTCGTCGCTCAGGGCCGCGGGGAAGTCGCGCACGGCTGCGGGCCCGCTGGCTTCGACCAGCCAGGCCTGCAGCTCGACGTCGGCGGAGACGGCGTCGTCGTCCTCGTAGTAGGCGTCTACGACCCCGGCGAAGAAGGTGCGGATGGCGCCGAGCACGGTTGAGGCGTCGTCGTGGAAGGGGAACGACTTGAGCGCCGGCCCGAACTTGCTGTTGATAAGCCCGCGCGCCGCGAGGTTCGTGGAGAAGTAGTTCGCTTGCCAGGCGCTCGCTTCGCCCGACTGGTAGAGCCCGTCGGTGTAGTCTTGCGCGATGCTGCCGGCCCACGGGAAGAGCTGGTCGACGGGCCCGCCGGAATAGACGAGGCGCTCGATGGCGAGGGGGCGCATGGCCCAGGTCCATTTACTTACTGTTTGCGAGTGGGGGTAGATGTTAGCTAAGTGTTCCGCGTTTGTTGTAATTCTTTGCACATGGTACGACACGAGATAGCCCACGATGATGGGAAGGGGGAAGGGAGAAGGGGGGGAAGGGAGAAGGGGGGGAAGGGAGAAGGGGGGGAAGGTTCTTACGTCTGTGCAGGATTGGCATGAAGGGGTGCTCTTCGCTGAGCGAGCGAATCGCGGACAGGTACACGATCTCGGCGACCTCGTGCGTGGCGGCCAGGTGGAACCACTGCGTGTACCAGACGTCGTTCAGGTTGAAGATCATCTTGGCGAGCAGCCAGTCGTTCGCGTCGTCCTCGGGCGTGAAGACCAGGTCCGAGCCCTCGTTGTTGGGCTTGATGGCCAGGGGCAGGAAGTCGTCCGAGTCCGGGTGGATGTAGAAGTACGCCTGCGCCGCCCCGCCGTACTTGTAGGTCGAGCTCCGGGGCAGGTCCTTCTGGTCCGAGTGGTCGACGAGGAAGAGGCGGCCCTGCGACTGCAGGTCTGAGAGGGACAGGCCCGAGACCTTCGCGGCGTTGTCCACGGCGAAGGGGAGGCTGTCGTCCGCTTGCACGCGGAAGAGGCGGAAGGGCGCCACGGACAGGCGCTCCATGGAGAAGAGTAGGTCGTCCGTGTAGTTCGTGAGCATGCCCTTGTACGGGCCGTCCGGCGCAGTGAGCTTCCATTGCCCGTCGTAGTACTTGGAGAAGTCGTCAAGGGTTTTTACGCCGCCGGACTATACGTAGTTGGTTAGCTAATGTTAGCAGAATCGCGCTTCTGCTTTCACTCCGTTCAGTGCCGGGAATATGAGTGCCTACCGAGTTCAGGGCAGCCAACACAGCGCTCTGATCCGTTCCGATCTTGACCAAATGTTCATTTTCTAAGACGTCTGTGTTAGCGGCCATCTTCTTTATCGAACAATTTTCCAATCGTATCACAGAGGAGCCGGTGATCCCTTTGGGGTTCACTTACGAAAGTCAAATGCGGCTTTGTGGTCCGCTGCCGTCGCGGCATTGCCCAGGGTGCCGTTGGGATAATAGGAGGTGTTGCCCGCGATGGAGGGGCCATATATCCATCCCTCGCGCTTCACCTCGATATCCGCGGCGCGCGCTGTGCCGTTGACGGCATACTGCGGCAGCGAGAAGACATCTTGCCCTTGTCTCTTGGTCAGAGATCTCGCGCTAGGGGGGACGGCGACGCCATCGACCACCGCGACCCAGGCGCATAGTAGTCCGGGGATGAAACTGCGCATCTTTACTCCTTCTCACCGGTCTTAGTCGGGGCTGCCAGTCGATCAGAGGTAGTATTACACCGTGATGTCCTAGCTATCCTGATTACAATTACGTATCCAAGAAGCCAAGCCGATCCAACATATCAAAAAACGAATGACACGAAGAACTAAGTGCGTAAGGTCTGGGAGGACCGACCGAATATAGGAGCGATTGGCCTATATATAGCGAGAGCAAGACCAGGTTAAAACGGACCAAAAGGAATGTATGGTGCTAGCTTGGCTTAAGACATCATCTCGCTGATTCTTTCCTGATTCCTCGCACAGTCAAGCCAGGCGCGTGGTGGGAAGGCTGCCAGGGCTGAAACTGAAAAGGACGGACATAATCATCACTCAGTAGCTACACAATATCCTTGCCATGCCATGCCGCCACTGCTCCCACCCTCCGTCCCGCTTTGCCGTGCTGGCTGGGCGGTAACGTGGGCTGCGTAGGCTGCGTGGGAGCGTGGGAGCGTGGGAACGTGGGAATTGTGGGAATAGCAAGACGTTGGAAGTACGATACAGTAGCGATCCCATATCCATATCTGGAGATGTGCGCCGCAAAAAGAAGCTTAAATGGGATGCTTAATTGCCGGGTTTAAGTGCTTTAATGCGCTTGCTAGCAGGGCTCAAGAGCGCCGCGCGAGATTTCCGGGATCAACGAACGCAGGAACGTTAACTAGTTGAATGGAGGGGCTAAACGAAGCCGCTCGAGCTTCCTTTCCGGGCAAGTGGGCGCCCCCCCTGAGCTCCCAAGTGCCTGAAAAAGGCCGACGCAAGAGGTTCCTTGCAGCAATCAAGCGTATCTTCAAGGTCCAGGTTATGAGTTAAGACCCCGTGCCGCTCCGTGCCACCCCGTGCCCATAGTTCGGCCGGCTGGATCGAGACACCAGGGGCTGTTTATAGGTGAAGTGGGTTAGTCTATGATAACATCTTCAGATCGATCCAATGTTTAATTCCAGTGTCTAGCAGTTATAACCTAGCTTAAGGTACTAACCGCTTCTCCTATGGTTATCTGCAATTGCTAGCCAACGGTCCGATCGGGTGTAACAACATCTTCGCCGTGTAGTATAGTGATAACGTCGGAAAACTAACTGCCTGCCTATATTTATCAATATATGTGGAAATCGAGGGAATGCAAAGGGGCGAAGCCATCCAACATGCACCATAGCGACTAACTCTTTAGGCCAAGTGGATCGTAGATCTCCTAGTATAGCCACTTCGTAAACCCACGCAGCAGACCCTCGCGCCGCAACGAATCACATCTCGCCTCTTCTTCGATGTCGAGATGCCTACTTCGTAGTAGTTACTGATTAACCTACTCCTAGTTCCACCATCTAGTCGTTGTCAGACGGCATGGCCTTGAATATCGATAAGCTGGTCTTATATTGGGCGTTGTACAACCAGCACGATGCCATACGGCAGAGACATACACGAGGCGGCGCCACCCGTACTATGCAGTGCCGTACTATGCAGTGGTGCAGTGCAGTCGGCAGACAACCGATACCTACGTAACTAACTACCTAGAATATGTGATCTGGCAGTGTGCAACTCGCCCAACTGCGGCGGTTGGAAGTTGGTTCGGTAAGCTAGAACCCATATAAGGAGTGCGCATGCTTGGCTAGGCATTGGCTTTACTAATTTGAGCATCTCAATGCAACCACCAGCTCCAGCTGGGAGGGATGAGAATCCCTGCTGTCGAGACCGAATAGACCGAGTTACAGTAGCCCCCAAGCTATGGATCGCTCTCCCGTACCCACGGCAATCGTACCCACGATAAATAAAATATAGTAACCCTCCACCCCTCTCCCCCCCACCCATCCCGATCGGCTTATATCCATCCATCACGATCAACGTTATCTAATCATATGATACTTGCGTATGCTGTTGCGCGCATTTCTGATTATATAGCGCCTCATCATGTGCCACGGCGCAGTGCATCGCGTCATGTGTTGGTTCATTTGAGATCATTATTGCTAACCTAATAGGTGTAAGGTCTACTTGGCCTTGCTCCTCCAACACCAGAGGGACAGTCTAGACCGAAAGTCAAGACACCAACAGACAAAAGGCCCTTTCTGCTCGGTACTTGCATCTGCGGTCAGCGTGCCACCGATGCCAGCCACATGCAGACATTCTTTATCACCGAGTAAAAAGTCGAACCAGAACTTCTGACAGAGGCTGACGTTATTGCCACCGATACGACAGGCTGCGCCGGCCTGCATCGGCAAGTGGTAGGTATTACAGGTCATGTTAAACCACCATCATGATGCCATTGGATACCTACGGCCGCGCGGAATACCTCCTGTGTGTGAGAAGCTTTCCCGCGTCAGATTACAACCAGATCGCCTGATCAACGTCTCCCTTGATCCCGAGAGAGGGTTGAGGCTCCAAGAGGGAAGGAATACAGCACAAAAACAGGGGTGAAGCATTACTGTGAAATGTATCTACCGTCGAGGTTTCAAGGGACGTAGCGTAGCGCCTAGTCTACGGATGGGCCCGCCGACCCAATATTCCACACGATTTCTGCGCTCGGAGATGAGGGGATTGTTGAATTCAGAGGGTTCAAGATATTCCCGGGTCTAAGATTACGGAGAGGTCAATATTCATCTAGCATATCTTATCGTTCTCCTGTAATACCCTCTAGCTTTGACTAATAGCCATTTGTCTTGGCAGGCTTCATTTATACTCCCAACACTACGTCCTTCCTTCGAACTCCTTTGACACACTAGCCCTGAAGATAACAAGGCATTCTCGGATAGTCCTTACAAGGAAGGACGAGTCTCCGCAATCTTATAGCAGAAGATAACGAGGCACTACCTTTAGGCTGTTACTGCTGTTATATGGCCCCTATCGCAAGTATAGTCACGCGAAACAAGGAGATATAAAAGATTTACAACTAGGCTTATAACTTATCCACGTATACATAATGACACAGGCACGATACTTGATCAACACGTGCGTTAGGTACGTCAGGACTGAAATCAAAGTGAACTGTCATGAGATAAGAATTTGGCGAGCAAGAGAGATATCGTGGCAAATATGGCAGGTTTGTTCCAGGAGAGGGGTCGGCTGGGGAGTGGGACATTATTACGGATATGGGACCACTCTTAAGAATAAATGGCAGAGGGTAATGCTATAGCCGTAGATAGGTAACCAAGAGAGCTCTTTTGTTGGACGTGGCGCTTTTATAGGAGAGCAATAACACGCAATAGCGATACCGACTACACACAATGTATGAGGCCCCCTGGCGAGGGACAGGGGCTACGAACAATATCGTGTTTCCTCAGTTAATCACAATAAGAACAAATGTTTTCCAAAATGGAACATACTATCCCGGTTGAATTATCAGTTATGACCGACTATCAGTTGAATATTTCGTCATTTCTAAGCCGGCGCCTCGCAGATCGTCTTATAACATTAAATGACCATGGTATGTGAGTAGGTATAGAAGGGGTCTCGACTGACCCTTTTGTTTATCCTTACTTATTATTATTATTTGTACCGAAGCCATCCACCCCACCCCCTTAGTTCGATCCACCCCCAATCCTCCACACAGCAACACCCGCGCCCGGCAGCTCCCCCCCGTTCTCGCCAATGATCAGCTCCGCGCCGCCGCCGCCGTTGATCTCCTCCGGCAGCGCCACAGGATCCAACCCGTAGTTGAACGCCCACAGCAGGTTGCCCCTGCGCGCAAACCTCAGCGTCTCGCCGAGATCGTTCTTGCTGCTGCTGTTGCTATTACCGTCCCCCCTCTCCACAGGCCGGCCCAACACATCCGTGATGTCAGCGCCCGCCGCGACATCGCCGAGATACGCCACGAGCAGGTCCACGGGCGGGTTGAAGGCGAGGTAGTGCAGCTCGCTGCCCCCAGTCCCAGAGGACGAGGAGCAGGCGGCGGCCGGCGCGCCCCGCCGGTGTCGCGACGTGTACGTGACGGTGGCGGTGCTGGAGCGGTTCTGGCGCTCGCAGACGACCCACTCCTCCCAGGCCTCGATGCTGTAGTTCCTGCCGGCGTAGGCGACGCCGCTGTTGGCGTAGGACGGGGGCGTCTCGACGCGCGTGACGCGCATGGGGAGGCGGTCGCGGAGGGTGGTGGCAACGCCCGGACCACCGCCGCCGGGGCTCAGGCCGGGGACGTAGCTGAACTCGGGCGTGTGGGAGGCGGTGTGCGGGCCGAAGACCACGGGCCCGGCGTAGCGGGCCAGCGCGGCGTCGAAGCCGGGCGGGACGATCGGCAGGCTGGGCACGACCACCATCTTGTACCCGTCGAGCGGCTGGTCCGGGCCGATGACGTCGACGGAGAGCCCGAGCCGGCGCAGGGCCGAGAAGAACACGAAGACCAGGTCCGTGTACTTCAGGGCCGGGTCCGTGTAGCTGGCCTCCTTGACGTCCCAGGTGCCGCTGTAGGGCTCGATGGCCCAGACCCAGTGGGAGGTGTAGTCGAACACGAGCGCGACGTCCCCCTTCTTCTGGTATTCCTGCGGGCTCCCCAGATCCGCGCCGGCGGCCGCGCGTAGCTTGGGCAGGTCCTCGGTGGCGACGATCTGCGCCTCGAGGAGGCCGACGTCCTCGGTGTTGTCGGACACGTGCAGGCCCGAGAGGGTCTGCTCCTGGGCGTATGGCAACTGGCGCCAGCGGAAGTAGCTGACGAGGTCGCCGGCCTCGGCGAAGGTCTCGTGCGTCCACAGCCGCACCATACCCTCGGCGGGCGACACGCGGTACTGGCCCCAGTTCAGGACGCCCGGCTGCATCTCCATGACGCCGAAGGGGCCCGCCGTGGCGTTGGCGTAGGCGGCGCCCGCCACGCCGCGGTACAGCGCGTGGTTAAAGGCCTGCAGGTCGGGGATGCCCGTGCGCAGGTAGCCGGCCAGCTGCTGGTCCGACAGCCAGGCGAAAGCCTCCATGCCCGCCAGCGCGTACTGGTCGAAGGTGGCGAGGTCGATGCCCACCTCGCGCGCGAACTTGTGGTGATCGAAGTCGGTGGTCAGGACCATGAAGTTGGTCGTGACGAACTGGGCCGGGGCGGCGTGCTGCCGCAGGATGGCGGCCTGCTCTCGCGCAAAGTCGATCACCATGTCCGAGCTGAACGCGTACCAGTCCAGCGTGTGCGCCTCGTTGAGCGTGTACACTTCCAGGAAGGGCGGCTGCACAGCTTCGAAGCTAGCGTATTGTTGCGACCAGAACACGCGGCCCTGCGCGTGGTTGAGGGACTCGATCGTCCCGTACTTGGCCTCGAGCCAGGTGCGGAACCGCGCGGCCGCGTTGTGGTCGTAGCTACGCACCGTGTCGTGGCACCCGAACTCGTTGTCCAGCTGCCACCCGGCGACGGCGGGGTGGTCACCGTAGCGCTCGGCTAGCTTCCGGGTAATGTCCTGGCTTAGCTTGCGGTAGTCGAATGACGAAAAGCTGTAGTGTCGTCGCGACCCGAACTGGAGGGTGGCATTGGTGCGGTCGACGAAGTCGATGTCGTACTTCTCCGTCAGCCAGTTCGGCGGTGCCGCTGTCGGCGTCCCGATGATGGCCTTGAGCCCGTAGCGGCCCAAAAGCTCGAGGGTCTTGTCGAGCACGGTGAAGTTGTACTGCCCTTCGGTGGGCTCTAGCAGAGCCCAGTCGAATTCGTTGATCCGGACATACGACATGTTGGCATCTCGGATTCCGGAGATGTCGGGCTCCCACATCTCCTCGGGCCACTGGGAGGGGTAATAATCGACAGCAAGATGCAGCCCGCTCGGCCACCGATCGGTTGATGGCCCGGTGTTCGTGGCATTATCACCCTGTGCACGGGGCAATGGGCCACGGAACGGCGTCGAAGCCGTGGCGGCGCTCTCTGCCAGGACGGCGAGTGCAACTGCTAGAAACTGACGCATCATTCGAAGCTCCGCTGCGGTAGGGTGACTTGGCTTGCAACAGATGCATTGAGCTGGAACCAGACCAACGCCCCCATGAGCAGCGCCGGACCTATCCCATTCTTATAGATACCTAGGTATTTTGGATCTTACCCCAGAAGGGCGTTAAGGCGTTTACTACCGTACCATCTCCCACCCCATTCCTGCTCGGCCAAACCAAAGTTGATTCCGCCGAAAAGAGCCACAGTATTTCGAGGCTAGATGACTTGACACGAGTATTTGGCCCTTACATGGCAATGCATAGTAGGGAACCTCGCGATCTTGTTATTGCGGAGTTGTGGGGGTGTGCGGGGAGAACTTGGAGGACTGGGCCTTGGCCCCCTGGGCAAGTCAGTGCAAGCCTCCCGTTAGAGGAGGGGAAGTGGAGCCGAGCCTATGGAATGGCCCGACTCTGGGGACCCGACGCCGGTCTACTTCCTAGGTGTATAGGTGTATCACGACTGTATGTCCCGGATCCTGGAAACAACCCCACGTGCCCAACTCAGAACGGGTTGCTCCGTCATACTGATCGTCATTGGCCAAGGCCTGTTGATGTTTCCAAGGAGCTCTTTCTAAGCCGGCGTTGAACTTGTAAGTACCTTAGAGACCAGTCAAATGCCTCGTGATGCTGTGGGGCAGGGCTGTCGGGACGCTGCCGGTAAACCTTAAAATCATATTAGTCTAAGCAATGATGTCACGGCCGTTAGATCCTATTGGTGCGCATCAACCTGGGAGACTATTTCCAGGGGTGCCCAAGGTCGGCAGACAGGCATTTTGAGTAGAGTATCCATAATCTTTGGGTCGTAGTCGGAGACACTCACCGAGTTCTAAAATACACAGCAGCCATTGATGATATAAGTCGGCAACTGGCGCTAGAACAACACCACTTCCAAATTCAACTTAATCTTATAAATAATGATGAACGGGATTCAACCGGGAATTGAGTCCATGGGCTATCGGTACAGGAAATTGTTGTTGGTTGGTGGGATGGCAAAAAGTATGGAGAGCAGTTGAGGGAACATAACTTTTCATCACTCTACGTGATATAACTTTTTCAACGCCTGCTATCAGACTCGTAAGTAAGTAGGTACTTCAGAATCCAGTAACCCCTTCAGCCCCTTGTTCTGGTGTCTGGCATTTCCTTGCCAATTCAATGTCAAGATTCAAGGGACAAGGAGACAATCTTGTTTTGAAACGTTGTGTCATGGTAATGGCAACTGATAGAAAGAGGCATGCATGCGAAGTAGTGAATCCGGAATCAAAAAGACTGACTGATCTCTAAGAGTCATTGCTTCAACTATTCACTTGGTGGTCGCGACCGAACTTGAACCTGGAAGTGTTTCAAGAGGCTGTTTGACACCTGGAACGCGCCTGTTTCAGGTGGCAGCGGTCGAAATACACCTTCCAAGGTTCCAATGTTCCGTTGTTTGCCTGTTATCACACAGAGAGCAGGAAGGAACAGGCAAGCAGACAAGTAACTTCCATTGACCTCCAAGTTACAGAGCCCAGCTGCGATTGCACCTCCATCATCATCATCAATGATATTCCCGACTCTTCCTAAACCAACTTGTTCCGGAAATCAGTTATTTTCAAGCACTTTGTTTTCGACAATCCGCAGCGCTAAAGATGACGTCGCCGCCGCCACCAAAGCTTGTAAGTGCCGTCGACGAGTCCGGCACCGTCCTCTGCCTGTACAATAGGGACGCCAAGGCCGACTCCTGGCAGGCAATTGTGAGTGAACTCATCATGCCCCAAAGTAAATAGTCAACCAGGCTTGCTGACTTGCTCATTTCGCCAGCCTCCCAAAAAGACAACTCGTAGCTATGCGAAAGCTGTCTTGGATGTGTTTCTCCCGGCTGGTTACCCACACACGGTTACGCCAGATTACACGCCCTATCAGATCTACGTATGTGCCATATCCTTGTTTCCTGGCGAGGAAGTGCTAGGTATGCTCTGGTTATGGTTCACTGACCCTTGAGGTGCCATCGCATAGGACTCGCTCCAGGCATTTTCTAGCACCATTGCCGGACTGTTGTCGTCGCGGGCCGTTTTACAAGGTAAGCGCTTACCTATATATGTGTCTATTGATCACCCACGCCCATTCCCCTATCACCTCTCTACTCCAAACAAGGCCTTGACCTTGGCTTGACTTGACCCATCGAATCTGAATCTGACACCAACTGACCACTCATCTTCGCTCTCCTTCCTTCCAGGCTTCGGCGTAGGCGACTCCTCCTCCAGCGCAACCGCAGCCGTCCTCCTGACAGTCCTGCAGGAGTCGACAGGCCGGCTCGCGACCATCCTATTCGCGCACCGCTTCGGCCAGGCCATCGAGCCCGAGTGCAAGCGCTATCGGTTCCTCGCAGACGTGCTGAACGACGGGGCCCTTGCCCTCGACGTCCTCACGCCCGCCATCCTCTCCTCCTCCCTCTCTTTCTCTTTCTTCTCCACCTCCACCTCCGCCTCCACCGCAACCTCGATAGACCAGCACTACTACGCGCGCGCCCTCGCGCTCTGCGCCTCGGGCATCCTGCGCGCGCTCTGCGGCGTCGCCGCCGGCGCGGCCAAGGCCAGCCTGAGCGCGCACTTCGCGCGCGGCGGCGGGCACGGAGGGGGCAATCTCGCCGAGCTCAACGCAAAGGACGGCAGCCAGGAGACCGTCATCTCGCTGCTGGGCATGCTGGCCGGCAGCGTGTTCGTGCGCGCCGTCACGGGCACCTACGCCGTCTGGCTCTCGACCGCCGTCCTCGTCGCCGTCCACCTCGCCACCAACTACGCCGCCGTGCGCGCCGTCGAGCTGCGCTCCCTCAATCGCCAGCGCGCCCAGCTCGTGCTCCGCCACTACCGCGACACGGGCGGTCGCGTGCTGGTGCCCAAGCAGGCGGCGAGGAGGGAGCGCATTTTGATGTGGCGAAGCCCGAGAGATGCTTTAGGGCTGGGGGTTAGTAATGGTGGTGGTGGTGGCGGCAAGATCGCGTTCGCGCGCTCGCACCCCCGCACCGACGAGATCGGCGCCGCGGACCTGTGGAGACATCGCGAGGATCCGTATGTCATCGTACCTGGCGGGAGAGGAGGAAGAACAAGCGGTGGTCGAACCATCTTCATGAAGGAGGGCGCTACACCTCGCGACACGCTCGCGGCTTGGTTCGAGGCACTTCTGATGTGCGGGGATGGCGAAGCAACCAGAACGACGACAACGACAACTGCGACAGAGGAAAAGTCGCAGGGTTACGACGGCAAGGAAGAACTACTGAACGACGAATTCTGGAAGGCCCTAGCGAGCGCGGGCTGGGACTTGGATGCCGGTGCGCTGGAGACGGGACCGGCAGTTCGGATCCGCGTCGAGTGATGATCAAGTCGAGGCGACACCTGATCGGTTATGTCATGCATGCATTAGTCGGTTCGGTGGGGGAAGAGAGATTTACCCATCGATGACTTGAAGATGCGTGGAGTCGTGGTATTTTTCTCCCTTTGCGCTTGGTTTTATATGGAAATGGATCGCTGCATGGATTTACCGGCGTTGCGGAGGGAGGATTAGGGGGGCGTTGTACGATATGATACCCCTTATAGCTAGCTAGCTCGCTTACTTGCCAGTCTGCTTCCAATCTGAATGGATTCGATATATATATGATCTGAGATGCGATCGTTCGTTCTTGGTCTCCCGCGTTCTCTATATCTAGTCTTCTATATTTCTAGCTGCATCCCGAACTCCATGCGTAAACACGCCCCTTTTCCGTAGCTGGTGTAAATGACTCAGACGTTCAACTCCAACACCGGTATGTAGAGGCATAAATAATACATCTACACCAAAACGCCTTCTCTGCTCCTTCCCCTACTATGTATATAGTATGTATATAGTATGTAAATATGTAGTAGAGGTACTTGTTATTTATACACCTCCCTGATCCCCCGGTATCATACGCTGAGCTTCTACGTGAACATCCCCTGCTCCGGAATGATGTCATATCATACATCCATTTATCCCCTCATCGTTATCGTCATCATCAAGAGCATCCCGCTCGAGCCTAGCCCAATCCAATCGAGTTGTACAAGCCCTCCCTCTCTCCCTTCTCCCTGACCTAGGCCAGCCCCACAGCCTTGAAAGCGCGCATCTTGACGCCCTCCCAGGTATTCAGCTTCGGCCGGACATCGAGGTAGAACGACAATGGCTTTGCCCCTCCTGTTCCTGCCGGTCCCGAACCCCCAGAGGAAGAAGAAGGCGCAGAAGTAGAACCGAAACCCCGGCCGGCGTAAAAGTCAATGACGTACTCGACGCGGGTGCCGCACCGGTCCACGACCCAATCGTGGCGATCGAAGGGCGCCTGGTAGCCCAGCAGGGTGTTGAAGCGCGCGCGCGGCGACAGCCGGTCGCCGCCCAGGCCCGAGAACGAGTGCAGGCGGGGGCCGTCGCAGAAACCACCACCAGCACCCTCCTCCCGCTTCTGCTGCTGCTGCTGTAATTGGGACCGGGCGCGCTCGACCCAGGGCGCCTCCCAGGCCTTGATCTCGGCCCAGGCGCGCTCGTTGACGGCGTTGTGGATGGGCACGACGGCGCGCATGTCGGTCGCGCGCGGGTCGTGGCCCTTGCGCCGCATCGCCTCGAAGAACATCCGCTCCGACGGGTAGATCCAGTTTCCCGACGTGGCGTCCGCGCCCGTCTCTTGCTCGTTGTTGGCTACTGGTGCGCCGTGGGATGGCGCTGTTACTGCTGGTGGTTGAGGCGGTGATGGTGATGGCGCTATTGTGGAGGTGGAGGTGGATGGGAGAGGTTCCGAGGCGGCGGCCGAGTACGACCCCGGATACGAGGACGTCGCTGTTCGCGGGATCGTGGAGACTTCGCGCTCGGTCGCGAGGCGGGCGGCTAGGGGGTCGTCGGTCTTCGGGGTGCCTTTCGCGCTGTTGCTTGAAGAGGGGGAAGAAGACCAGAAGGATGGGAGACTCGGCAGGTACGCCGCCCATGACGTGGATGAAGTGCGGTTGCTAGAAGAAGGAGAAGAAGAATCTGTATTTGTCGTCGTCGCTGCTGCTGCTGCTGCTGCTGCTTCTGTTGCGGCACGCGCCTGCTGCAGCCATACCTCCCGCGCTTTGTGGTCTACTGGACATTTTTCGGCCTCTGTCGCTGTTGTTGTGGTTGTTGTGCTGCTAGGGTGTGCCGAGGATGGTGACGGGAACGGCGGGTGATCGGACGGCAGAGCGGAGGAAGAGGCCGCCGCCCTTGCCTGGGAAAGCCATGCTTCCCTGCTCTTGTGGTCGACGGGGCATGAGGACGGTTCGTCTGACGACATCGTGGCAGAGATGAGACGAAGCTACCCACAGGCTTTAACGGCGCTTCGTCTTGGAATGGCGGCGGTTGCGGTGCCTGGTTGAATTCGGGTTGTCGGATGATGTTCTCGTAGGTGGACGGTAATACGACCCCCATACCTAATGCCGTGATAGTGGATCATGACGATCAGGCCAAGGCCGGCGCAAGAAATTTGGAAAAAGAAGAAAAAAGAGTGGGAACGGGTCCAGCCGAGAACCGCTGTAACGGGTTGAAACAGAGCACGCTGATTGGCTGTCGTTACTACCTAGTTAAAGTGCCTAGGGCAGTGATTCTTCGGGCCGTTCGGGCTGTCTCAGGGTGTCGGGGAGGTATCGTAGGTAGTACTTGGCCATTTCGATGGTTGCATCACGGCTACACACCCTCACACCTACATAGACAGGTACTTATTATCTGGTATATAGCTGGAACTATAAACTGTTGCCAACTATTCGTGCTGGGTAAAGTACCCGGTCATCTAAGAGAACGTCAAGTTCACGCACTGCCGGGAAAGTCCGGCATTGTGATGAATTCGTATAGATATGACTACACTCGATTAATGGGTGCTGGATAATTCGAACATGCACTCTGATTATGTATATAACGCTTCATATGTCCGTTTGAATGCTCCTATATTACCGCTCTGTGAACCCTTCTATGCTCGTTGGTGGTATTAAAAGCAAATGAAAATCACAAGTTTAGATCAGTTCGCCCTGCTACCAGCCCAAGAAAGGGGACAACGGCCCCCGTCCCTCCGCCCCCAACTGACGCATCTTTCTCATGTGTCTGCTCATCGTATCACGGGCGTTCCATCCTCTTGCACAAGATACTCCTCGCTCTTAGCCGGGCCCTCGCCAACGCCCGTCATGATGACTCTGCTCACGCCGCCCTTGATCGTCGCGGCCACCGTCTCGTCCAGCGCCACCGCGCTGCTCGCGGCCACCGTACGCGCCTCGTCCTTCCAGCCGTCGACCTGTGCGCCCAAAACAGCGTAGAAGGTGGCCAGCACGGCCGCCTTGTCCTGCTCGAGGTAGTAAACCACAGCGTTGGGGCCAGCATCGAACGTGTAAGCGGCGACAGTCCGGCCAGCGCGCTCATTGACGGCCTCGACGGCGCGCACCGCCGCCCGCGACACATCGTTCATGTAGAAGATGGGCGGGTATGTGTCGGCGCACGTGGCGTGGAACGAGTTGCTCTCGCGCATCGTGACCTCGGCGAAGGCGGCGAAGTCGCGGTCGCGGATGGCCGCCTCCATGGCCTCCATGTTCTTCGGCACGACGGCCGCGACGCGCTCGCGGAACAAGCCCGACGTCGCCACCGTCTGCTGCATGCCCGACGACGAACTGACGCCCTTCTTCGCCGCCGACACCACCAGCACCAGGGCGCGCATGTCGGGCCAATGCGACGCGGGGGCGACCAAATCGGCGCGCGAGTCGGTGCCGTCGGCGCGCGACCCCATCCGCCACGCCACGTACCCGCCGAACAGGCTGCGGCAGGCCGACCCGCTGCCCTGGCGCGCGACGAGCGACAGCTCGGCGGCGTCGGCCGGCAGCGCGTACAGGTCGGCCACGGCGCGGACCAGGGCGGCGAAGCCGGCGGCGCTCGACGCGAGCCCCGCCGCCGTCGGGAAGTTGTTCTCGGACACGAGGCGCAGCGGCATGGGCGAGAGGCGCGGGAGCGACGGGTCGGCCGCCTCGAGGGCCGCGCGCCGCGCCCGCAGCTCCCGCAGGCACGCCTGCGTCCGGGCCCCGCTGATGTCGGACGCGGCCCCGTTGAGCGTCAGGCTGTCGCCCTTGCCGTCCGCTGCGTAGAGCGCCGAGCACGATGCCGTCGTGAGGGTGCGCAGGTCCGCCTGCGAAAGCGTCACGGATAGCGACGAGTTCGTCGGCAGGTTCAGCTTCGCGTCCCGCTTGCCCCAGTACTTCACCACGGCGATGTTGACGGGTGCCGTCGTGCTGGCCCGGTAGACCTTCTTGCTGTCGTCGGTGGCCATTGTGGGCGTGTGTGTGTGTGTGTGTGTGTGTGTGTTCGGAAGGCGGGAGGGCGGGTTCGGGTTTATCGTATTGGTGGTGTTGGGTGTTGCGGAGTTTCGATGATCTCTCTTGTGTTCTTTTTCTGTCTCCCGTGATCGTGGGCCTTTTTATCGCTATCAAAGGCTTGGTTGGGAAGGCTTGTATTTTGTTGAGGTGGATTTCGGGCTCGAGGCGGTCACGAACTGGAGATCTGCATGCAAATAAAACAATGGGGCTTGAAGGTTCCAATGGCGGGGTTTTACGAAGTACTAACTACGTAAATTGATTGGATTCTTCGATTTTCTAGGTATCAATTCGGGGAGGGGCCTTGACGCTAGGGGGACTTGGTACTGTAACTGGGGCCTAATGTTAAAGGGGCTACACCAGTTATTACTACATAGGAGACCTTATAGGGTGCTTAGTTTGATGACAGCTTAACCAACTACATAAAAAGTTAATCAAGCAGTCACAGATGTAACATATTTATCTTTTTAAATCATTCATGGCACATGCTTATCGTTCGGACGGCTAAGAGGTACCCCGGGGTTATCATGAAGACGGGCTATTCATAACGTTCGGAGTTAAGCATACCTGGGAGCTCCAAGAAAGTAAATAGGGGGTGTTGATATGTAAACCCTGGTTTGTCTCCAATACTAAATACGTTTTCGAGCATAGATTCAATAACATGAACCCAGAGGGGTTAAGATTAAGTTGAAAAGCCGGGGAACAAATCAAAGCCTCCCAGTTCAATCAAATACTGGGTATACCGTACTCATAGAGCTGATGGACGAGCCCCTAGCTAGAGCTTCACACACAATGCCATACGGATTGCAAGAGAGGTCCTGCCCAGTGCCTAGCTACTCCATGGTACCATTGTGCAGTCTCAGGAAGCAATAGTTGCTTCGAAAGTTCTGCCTACACCTCGTACATGGCTGTTCAGCCCGCCATTGGACTTGCAAATTAGGTAGTGGTTACGACAATAACCAGCGAAGGCAGTCTATAAGGCGTAATGCATGCCACTTCAAGAGTTCAAAGAGATGGGAAAGGGTGTATCCCGTGACGACGACCTCATAAAGTCAGAGGGGCCCTGTAAGATGACACGAGAGATACACCCGCGCCTGTTCTCTCTATAGTCTCTCACGGCTGTTCGGCCCGTCCTGGGTGTGGTATTGGGCGACCTACGCGACGGGGCTGCCGAGGACTGATCTGATTCGATGCCCAACGATTGGCTGGGGGCATTTGCTGACCAGGAATGACTGTCTGCCTTACGGGCTCGTCCTCTATACCCCGCCTCAATTCACGATTTTCCATCTTCCCTCACAAATTCGGCAACAGGCTTTTCAGGAACTCATCAAGGACTCAAAATCCAGTTCAATCATAAATACATCGATATCAAGCCGTATCTCTACTGTTTTTCTTGACAGTCGATATCATGCATTTCCCATGGCAAGAGAAGCGCAGAAACCCGCGCGATTCGGCCCAACGTGTCGATAGCAGCAAGGCTCCGTCCACCAGCACCGATCCCGAGTCGTTCGATAGCTCCCCCAACCCGTCTTTCCCGGACGGCGTGAAGGTTCTTCACGACTGTCCCGATGCTGACGTCGACATCTGCTTTGTTCATGGTCTGACCGGGGACCGGGAGAGCACTTGGACTGCCCGTGGGCAGTCTAAGCCCTGGCCACAGACCCTCCTTCCGCCGAAACTCCCTAACGCCCGCATATTGACATATGGGTATGACGCGTACGTGATTAAGGCTGGGGTTGTGGGGGACAATGGGCTATCCGACCATGCCATGAACCTCCTGCACGACTTGTCGATGGACAGGAGCACTTGCAATGCGTCATCTCGACCTCTTATATTCATCGCCCACAGCCTGGGCGGCCTTGTCTGCAAGAGGGCCATCCTCCACTCGCAGGCTAACCGTGATCATCACCTGCGTGGCATATTTGATTGCACTAAAGGCATCATATTCATGGGTACCCCTCATAGAGGTTCCTGGGCGGCTGACTCGCTTAAAATGCCTCTTTCCGTCCTG
Source organism: Diatrype stigma (assembly GCA_022225965.2). Classification (NCBI taxonomy): domain Eukaryota; kingdom Fungi; phylum Ascomycota; class Sordariomycetes; order Xylariales; family Diatrypaceae; genus Diatrype; species Diatrype stigma. Next base: position 88,249 of record JAKJXP020000091.1, read on the forward strand.
GCTCTTGGGAAGTCCACCAATAAAAAGCTGGTGCAAGTATTACGGGGACATAATAACCAGCTTCTTGAATCCTTACAACAGGACTTTTTGAAGATGACACAAGAACTACAAAGAAATGGCAGGGCCCTCGAGATCGCATGCTTCTTTGAAGAACTGCCCCTTCCCGTTATCGGGAAAATTGTGTCGAAGGAGTCTGCCACTTTTGAGGGCCATAATCCTTTCACCATTCATGCCGACCATAGGGGTATGGTCAGGTTCGCTTCGGAACACGAGAATGGTTTCAAGAGATTACTTGGAGAGTTGACGAGGTGGCATTCACAGATCAGTAAGGAGGATTCGCACACTATTGCTGTCAGAACATAACCCAATTGATCAGGAGTTCTAGGCCCTCCCACAACCACGCCACAGTTATCCGTCGAAGACTGCCAAAGCTGTCTGAAATCACTAGCATTCCCGGCAATATACGACCGCTCCCACGACATTGGTCGAGCAGTTGCCGGGACATGCGACTGGCTGCTTCGCCACGAGAAGTATAATACTTGGGCCGCTTACAATAGTGGACTGCTCTGGATCAAGGGGAAGCCAGGGTCTGGAAAGTCGACATTACTCAAGCATGCCCTCATCAACCAACGAACTGCTTCCAGCGCCATAGACAATGATCTTATTCTCTCGTTTTTCTTCCACGATCGCGGTGATGAACTCCAGAAAACTCCTCTTGGCTTCTTTCGATCTCTCATCCACCAGGTTCTCCGGCAGGCACCTGACACACTAACAGACCTGGTCGACACATTTGATCGAAGATGTAGAGAGATAGGCGATCCTGGTGAAAAGTGGAAATGGCATCAAGAGGAACTCCGGGGCTTTCTCGAGTCATCTTTGCCAAAGGTCCTCGCGGTCCGACCGGTTTGGTTATATGTCGACGCCTTAGACGAATGCGGCGAAGACAATGCGGTCAATCTCTTCGACTGGTTCATATCACTTCTTCAGACCTCTTCATCTGTCAATCTTCTGTTCCGCATCTGCGTTACTTGTCGCCATTATCCAATTCTGGTCGTAGACCGCAACTGCGACGTCTTCGAAATATGCCCGGAGCAGGAAAACGAACAGAGTATTTCCATCTACGTGGGGGATCAGTTTTCCAGATCCCGTAAACTAGCCGAATCTCCTATTGCGTCTTGGATTACCAACTCTGCTTCCGGCGTTTTCTTGTGGGCCTTCCTCGTCGTCCAACAAGCCTTGAAACTTGACAAAGGGGGAGTGCCACCAAAAGAGATTGAGCGAAGAATCTTTTCTAACCCCAAAGAACTCAACGAGTTATACCACAAGCTTGTCGAGGATATGAGTGAGAAACATGCTTCATTAAGGTTGATCCAGTGGATTTGCTTTGCCACGCAAACGTTGACATTGGACGAGTTACGATGGGCCATGGCCGTGGAGCCTGATTGTCCATATCAGTCGTTGCGGGAATGCCAATGGAGCGGGGATTACATACAAGGCGATGCGAGAATAGAAAGACGAGTCCAGACGCTCAGCTGTGGTCTTGTTGAGGTCATAAAATTCCCTTGTGGTCTTGAAGACGTGGCTGAGACTCCAGAAATGTCCCATATTGACGGAAACCCAACATGGGACGTTAATTCAAGACAAGCTACCGACCTATATCCGCGAACCATTCGGGTTGCCCAGTTCATCCATCAGTCTGTCAAGGACTTCTTTGTCGACAGAGGCCTGTCAGCCCTGGACGACAGCCCAAACTTGACCCGTACCGCAGTACAAACGGCACACTTTCAGCTGTCTAAGACCTGTGTGCACTACATAATGATGGACGAGTTAGGCCAGTTGGAAGACGGTAATCGTAACCTATACAGCCCTCTCTTTGCTCTACTGCAATATGCTATAAGTTCATTGGTAACACACATCAAGCAAGGTGACGCTAGTGCCCCCCAACAGGATATTATGGCGCTGCTTGACTGGCCATCGAACGCTTTCATGCGCAGGTTGACGATTCTTCGCCAGAAGAACCCTTTCCATATAGTGGCAGGGACCGTTTTATGGTGGTTTCCACGAGGAGGGAGTCTTGCACACTTTGTGGTGAGGTATCGTATTTTAGGTGTTTTGTCTACAATTTTACAAAATATCAGCGAAACTGCTTCCAATATTGATTTAAAGGATTACCTTGGCCAGACACCGCTATCAATAGCCGCCGAAAATGGTTCTAAGGATATAGCCGAACTGCTTCTTGCCACAAATCAGGTCGATCCCAATACGAAAGATAATGAAGGCTGGACACCGTTATTATGGGCTGCTAAGAACGGTTATAAGGACGTAATCGAATTACTTCTTGCCACAGACCAGGTCGATGCCGATACGAAAGACAATAAAGGCCGGACACTGTTATCATGGGCTGCTGCAAACAACTACAAGGACGTAGTCCAACTGCTTCTTGCCAAAGGCCAAGTCGATCCCAATACGAAAGATAATAAAGGCCAGACACCATTATTACGGGCTGCTAAGAACGGTCATAAGGGCGTAATCGAATTACTTCTTGCCACAGACCAGGTCGATGCCGATACGAAAGATAATAAAGGCCGGACACCGTTATTACGGGCTGCTAAGAACGGTTATAAGGGCGTAATCGAATTACTTCTTGCCACAGACCAGGTCGATGCCGATACGAAAGATAATAAAGGCCGGACACCGTTATTACGGGCTGTTAAGAACGGTCATAAGGACGTAATCGAATTACTTCTTGCCACAGACCAGGTCGATGCCGATACGAAAGATAATAAAGGCCAGACACCGTTATCATGGGCTGCTGAGAACGACGACAAGGACGTAGTCCAACTGCTTCTTGCCAAGGGCCAGGTCGATACTATGTCATAAGATATTTTTACCTTGACGCCATGGATATAAGTCTTCCCAAGCTCTTTCACTGCCAACTGACCTGCCCGGCACAAGTTTCACGCATTCCGTGACATGACATGATCTCGCAGCCCAGATAATCCACCTCCGTTATCACAGCCGATAGATAGCGTTGGGGTTACTGATAGGACCGCCTCCCCCGGGCGCCAGACTTGGTACTCATATATTGGATAAATGGTCAAGGCGGAAGTGTTGGCAAAATCCAACTCTTTCCTTTCAGACCAGTGACCATGAATTCATCACCCCTCCAGTCTTTAGTCAGTCCCTTCGCTTGCTACAGTCTGTGTTTTGCTCAGCTAATAAGCTAGTGATTCTAGGTGCTCACTGGGCTCAAGACGAAATGAACGACCTACATCTAAGACCAGTCGACAATCCTCTAGCAGCTTTACGCACCGTCAATAGAATGAGATGATGTTGGGGACCGAGATTCTAGGTACTAGGTACCTTGTGTGCCAGCCAGCAAGCTACATATACTTCGGCTAGGTCTTTTCGAGGCTCAGTCCAGTTAGGAGTCAGCCGCCCTCTATCGATTCCCATCTCTCATGATAGAAACACCCCACCCCTCTACATCCGCCCCAACACTGAGCAGCGAAGTCGAGATAATCTGAACTTCCATGTTCTAGATTGCCTTTACTTTGTTTCTGGATGTTTGCCCCGGCTCTCCCGGGCCAAATATGTGTAGTGTCTGGGTATTGAGGAAGGTCCTGCCGCGGAAGCAGCTAAAGTCCTTGATCAAAATGAAGGCCCTCGTGGTACTTCCAACTTCCAAGGTAGCGCCTCTGAGCTCAAGGACAATGCGATGTGCATCTGGGAGAGCCACTTCAGTCGTACTGCCCTGATTCTTGGTATCTTCATAACCCCCCTTTCTCGACCTGAGATTCTTGGACAACGTACAATGATATGTCTTCATGGAAAGGGTTAAGAGCCATTTCATTACTTACATCTGGTAGACGTCCCAGTTGAGATCCCTCATCAGCTGATGCAGCGCAAACGACCCTTCCGATGACGGCATATGGAGTCCTTCTGCTTCCGTAAGCATCTGATATACTCACTGGTTCTGCGCTCACTTTCGTATCATTCTACGAAGTGTGCCGTTCACGGAACCTCACTACTTATGACTTTGTGGCTAATGCCGGCCTCAGGACTTGGTGTGCGGTATTTCCCTGCGCGCTAATTGATGGACTGCCGTGCCAGGGGACAGCTAGGCTGATTGTGGGAAGCCGATGTCAAAATTTGAGGACACAGCAAAAAGCACACCCGATCTACTACCACTGGCAGACTACCATAGCATTGCAATTATACGTCAGCCGTCTTGGCGACATGAAACACCCGACTATAAGCTTTAGCTACAGAATCACTATAGATCTAGTGCCACCCAAGCCACCGAACAGACCGAGCTCCACATCGCGTAGACCCCTGGAACATGCTGTGTCGTTCTTCGTCATTGGTTCTAGGCCCCTTCGGGTTCCCGAGCCCCCACGGGTCCAGTCCCCATGGGCCCTAATCTCGGCGTAGGGCAGAATCAGGGCAATGTAGCCGCTGGCAGCTCTAGTTCTTTGATACTGGAGGCTAGTTTACCCAAATCGGGACGCCGGCAGGCGCCGGAGATCTGATCGCGCAGTTTTTTTACGTTCCATCGCTATGGATACGTGCTAACTAAGGCAGGGGTAGCATTTGCTGCTATGACTAGGTACTTGGTATCCGACTGGTGTCGATAGCGGCACACGATAGTCTGGGGCGATCGGGAGTAACGGGCTAGGATCTTGCTGCCGGGCCTTGCACTAGTTATTATATGCGGGTGAAACATCACTGAAGTGAAATGAGACCCTTACCCAGATCAGGAATCTCTTGGGGGTTCTCCTCTTCTCAGGCTTTTCTTCTCGTTGTTCTGTCGTCCAGGTATTGTCTCATTCGTTATTTGAGCGTGTGTCGTCTCATGCATGGTATCGCTCTTTTTGCCACCCCTTTCCATCTCACTAGAGACTTGACATTCTTCTCTAGTAATCATGAAGCACATCTCCTTCTTGGTTCTATGGCTGAGTGCGCTACAGTTGGCGCTGGCTGCCGGCGCTGAAACCCCTCCTGCCTGTGGTGTAAGTTGCGTCCCAAGGAGCATGACTGCCGTCCACCTAGAGGAAGCGTCAAACTGATTGGCGTATACTATATAGCTGAAATGTATATATGCATGGACAGTCAACTCGGAATGTCTCTCAATCACCAACACGACCTGTCTCTGCACGAACGAACCGCTGTTGGCTCAGATCACCGAATGCGTCACAGCGGGCTGCTCGATTCGCGAACAATTAGGTAAGCATATACGGGACCGGGACAGACCTCTTACACAACCGCTGACTAACGTCGCTTTGTCGTCAGCTACGAAGAAGTTCTCAGAAGACACCTGCGGCGTAGAAGGCGAGGATAGACGGTCGCTCGTTCGGACCGTCACCGTCATTTTTGGATCCCTCGGCCTTGCGGCTTTCATATTGCGATGCCTTTCGAGGTTTATCATGGGGCTCCATACATGGGGATATGACGATAGCGTCATGTGTCTGGCTGTTGTACGTTCATATCGTGTCCCTGGGAGTTTTCGTTTTGCTGACATTGGTTTCAGTGCTTCATGATTCCTCTGACAGTCAATTCATACCCGCGTAAGCTACCGATACCCCTCCCTGCCTACTTACCTTCTCGGAACAGGATTTCTGCTAACAGTTACAAGTTACCAATCACGGGCTTGGCCTAGATATGTGGAATGTTTCACCTGATGACATAACTGAGCTCCTCCATGTAAGTTAGCCTTACGCGGGCTCGGGCGCCGATCAACTGTTGACCCCTACTATGCTAACCCAGGCCGAATCAGCTCTACTTCTTTGACGAGATCGTGTATATTGCGGCGCTAGGCCTGACAAAGATCTCGATCCTGTTCTTCTACCTCAAGGTCTTCCCGAAACGCTCGTTCCGCATCTGCGCCTGGGTGCTGATCGGCCTCAACTTGGCCTACTTTCTCGCCTACGACTTCCTCCTGATCTTCCAATGCCAGCCCATACCCGGCGCCTGGAGGGTTTGGGACGGCGAATTCGAGGCGAAGTGCATTAGCATCAACGTGCTGGGATGGTCTGCCGCTGTGATCAACATTGTGCTGGATCTGGCAGTCATCATTCTGCCGCTTCCCGAGCTGTTCAGACTCTCCATGTCGATGAAGAAGAGGGTTCAGATTGTTGCTATGTTTGCTGTCGGCTTTTTGTATGTGTTCAATTTCACCCCCCCCCCCCCTAACATGACGTCAAGAGGGGCCTCTGCTAACATCAGGTGCAGTACCACAGTTGTCAGCGTCGTTCGACTCTCCTCTCTCATTCGATTCGGTACTACAAGCAATGTCACGCGTAAGTCATTCCTGCCCGGTCCTCACCCCATCGTTGAATATACTCATGATGCTTTCCCCCTGTCTATCCTACCCCCGATATTCTAAACCGGGGCCATCAGCTCTAACCCCTTACAGAGGACTACGTCGAGGTCGGCTACTGGTCCACGGTCGAGGTGCCCGTGGGCATCATCTGCGCGTGCATGCCGGCGGCGCGATCGCTCTTCAGCGTGGCGCTGCCCAAGATCTTCGGGTCCACCAAGGACCCGGCGTCCAAGTACGGCAGCTACGGGGGCCCGTCGTCGGTCTCCAAACTGGCCAACCAGTCCAACAAGATCAGCGTCAAGCAGGAGTGGACGGTGCTGCGCGATTCGAGCGACGAGACGAGGCCGCACGTGCGCAGCGACAGTGACGTCGAGCTCGTGCTGGTCAGCGCCGACGATGGGAAAGGCAGTGGCAGCGGGAACAGAAATGGAGGCGGAAACGGCAAGGCTAATGGCAGGGGCGCGAATTGCAATAATTGCAAGGGAGACAATAACACTACGCATATCGAAGCGCAGAAGCGGAACACAGCATGGCCTCTTCCGGATTCCATATGACGACGCTTTACTGGGTTTTCTCTGGGTAGTGAAGGGGGGAGGGGGAGTAAATAGCAAAGTTCGAAGGTTTTATTACTAATATAGACGTGTGTACGAATCGACGCATTGTATGATCGAAAATCTGACACCTGTACATCACTTAGAACTTGTACGGGAATAGTTTGCAGTTGAAAGATATGGAAGTACAATAGGCCCCTATTCTAGATACTACCGGTAGCAGGGAATCTAGTTAGCTATATGTGTATCTAGAATATGGTTACGCGCAGACGAGACTGCCATGATCGGCTCCTTCCAAACTTATGAGATTTACTCGGACTTTTGACATCTCTATGAGAAAAACTTGAGAACAGATAATTCAATAACTCCAATACAAGCGCGGTCATTCTCAAATGAAACGAAACATTAGTCGTTAGATGCTTCGGTGCCATGAGTGATAGGCCAGCTGCGATAAGAGGGGGGGCTGCATAAATCTCAGACTTCGGCCTTCAGGAGGAGTTACAGGAAAGGAAACGACCCCTTTACAGCCGGATTTGCCCTTTTTAAATGGATCAATCAGATTCATGTAAAACTTTCATTCATGCTTCCGAGCCATACAGGATTACGAGGGACTTAGGCAACCCTTATCAAAATTTCCTCTACCAGGATAGTCGAAGTGGTGACATTACACCATATCAGGTTTCGCCGTCAGTAGCTTGATGCCGAAGGTGCTTGACAAACACAAGGCTACTCTCCACGTAATTCACTCTCCTAGCGAACCTACGGCCGCCCTTGTGGAGGAATCCACACTTCCGCGTGTAGAGCTCGAAGGCAGCCTGGTCACTCTCACATTCCATCACCCACACCGTCTCCACACCCTGGTCCTTGCAGACCTCAGTCATCGCCTGCACGAGTCGGCTTCCAAGCGTCTCGTCTCGATGGCCAGGGTCGAAACATAGCGTCTCGAGGCACGCCCAACCCGTGGTGTCTTCTTGGATATATAGGTACGGGCACGGCTTCCCCATGGAAAGCAGGAAGAAGCCCAGAAGTTCGCCGCGAGAGTTTCGCGCGACCTTGACAACTTCGTTGGCGTGGGAGAGGGTCAGGGCCAGGTCCCTAGCAACCGCGTCCTGGAGGTCAAAGCCGTCCAACCATGATCTTTGGAACTCTGTGGTTTCCTCTAGTTGCGTCAATAATGCTGCAGAGCCGAGCGCTGCCATCTCGTCGATGTCGGCTATGCTCGCGTCGCTGACGGTAATGGTGTCAGGCAACGCTTCTGACAGACTTTTTAGATTTCGTGCTAGTTAGTGAAGGGTAAAGATACTCCAAATAGGGTGGTATTGCTTACGCGCTTAGAGTGTCCATTGCGAGTTGATTAGGCACTGGCTTAGGAGCTTTTTGGTCGGGTCGAGCAGGTGTCGAATTGGTGAACCTCTCCTGTCAGTTGGATACGTGTGAGCTAAGCCGATGGATGTCTTGAGGCAACGATTATGAAGGTGCCCATCCTGTGCCTTATATACATCATCATATTATTAAGCATGCCCATTCAGAGCCGTAAACATAGGTCGAAGGACATGGGGACTGTACATACTGGCCTAGCAGTAGGGTGAATAAGAGTGACATTCTGACAGTTACACATTGGGTCAATCGATAGATAGAATAACATTGTGAATAATTCATCCAAACTGATACCGATTCAACATGAAATATACACCTAGTAGTTAAGAAGATGGCAATGCGAATCACTCCGCTCATCAATGATGAATTGGCATATAAAGATCGTCTTGGGATGTTTAATCGGCCTTCAGAATCGCCAACATCAAATCCATTGTCTTGGGTGAATCAGGGCGAGTATATCCACTGCGTGTAACGTCATTATTGAGTATAAATGAGATCCTTGTGCCCAAGACCGTATTAAGTTCGTGTAATGCGCCTGGAAGTCGACCGTCCGAACTATGAGTCAGAGGGGTAACCCACGGATGATAAATCTTCCAGTGGATCTTTTTGAATGTGAAGTTTGGACCTTGAATCATCGCGGAGTATATTGGATCAATTCAAGGAGGGCCTTCAATTATGCCGAGAAATTGGGAGGCGGCTACTTAGGGTTTCAGTCTTCGAATCTGTCGAGATCAACCTTTGCAATAAATCCCCTTTTGGCCTGATGGTAATATGATAGCATGCGAGTCTTGCAGCTTTTCCTGACAGAGCTCCATACTCCGTCAGAACATGGGAGTAGTTCACACAGGACCCATGCTTCCAGCTCCTTCTCACACTCATGTAAGTCTTGGTGACTTTGACTGTCTTCCCACACGCCGCAATTCTTTGCCACATGAAGTATGATTGTAGTCACATCCGCACCTGTTCGAGTAAAGAAGAACATTAGGGAATATGACCATAGAACGTCATGTAGGTCTAGGTCTGTATATTCGAAGCAGCCATCCGTGATCCACGGCCGGAGTCGACACCATGCACCGTCCACATCATATGACGACAAGGGTGGTGTTTGCTGATGCCCCTTCTTATACAAGGTTCTGATGCGCGCAAGAAGAGCCGAGCTTGGTTATGTAGTATCCTCTATCTCTGAGGATTGCTATATAAGGGATATTGTAAGCAGCCATAACGTGTATGATATCAGTATGTGATATCATATATATATGAATCTGTGAATGCCAATGCTCTCTATCGGAGGATCCTATCTTCGTCATTGTTTCCTGCATGCTGTTTTGACACACTCTGACGCTTCGTTTGCTGTTTCATATTTTCTAATATAGATGCCAACGGTGTGGTTCATGGACGGCTAGATCAAGGAACCACATAAACTCTCAAGATCTTCATGACACCATGACAGACCGCGAAGCCAATTCTCTCGTACGAGCTCCCAAGCATATAGGTCCCTTCCAACTGCCAGTTCAAAGGATATTTTTTTGGCTACGTGTATAGATACCCCCTTTTCCATAGAGGAGTGAATCCGAATAATTTGATCGCTAATGTGAAATTTGAAAATGTGAAACTGGAACAAAGAGAACGCCGTAACATGGAGCAAGGTCTGACAAACACGGGATTCTGACTAACATGGAAAATATGCGTGGGCTCTATCTTGACGGCTCTATCTTGACTTCATAGGAAAGTGTCGTATTCGAAGAGATCGTCAAAATTTGATCCACACAACAAATTCCCAGGGTCCTGAAGTGTATACCGTACAGCCAGTACGACGTTCTTGTTAGTAGTTCAAGTAGAACGCGTTTCGTATGACACAGACTAGACCTGACTTGATGCCCATTTCAGCATGTTTCGTTGCGGAGTGGATATATAAAGGGTGAAACAGACAGAGAAAAGGGGTAAAATGGATAATGCCAAGACCACCACCTCCCTATACAGGAATGTAAGCATGAAGTACCAATGTACCTGCTCGTGGCAAGCCGTAACACAGCCCGAATGTTGCTTAGCGAGCGCCACAATTACCCACATTAAGGGTTGCCAGGAGCCCAATCACCAACCAGCTGGGGACCGGGGACCAGGGCCAGGACTCGGAAGGATTTGTGAGTCCTTGCGACTCAGCCAGGTTAGGTTCTTCCAACATGATTCCGGGTTCCTATTCTCTCCTTTCGGCGTTACTATCCAACATCACCTTGCATCACCACCCTCTCGTCGCACCTACCTAGGTATGTACGGGACAATGATGTACAGGGCGGGCGATGCCTGCAGGATTGTTATGTAATACCGAGATCCAACCTCTCACCTGCACCTGCACCTGAACCTGCACCTCTCACCCCTCACCTCTGTCCCGTCTTCAAGGTATCGCGTAACTTCCAGGTTGTAGCGGCATTGAAGCCCAAGCTTGCAATTTGCAGTATACGTCTTCAAGGTGATCCCCACAGTTAAAAACACTTAGAAGGTATGTAGGCGCGCTACCGCCAACATCCCTGGACCTGGGATATTTCGTACGCACGTAACCTGTACTTGGCAGCTTTGGGCGTCCTAGTTAGCGTCTTGGACTAAACCAGCCTGATCTTAGACTTGTTCCATGTTCCATGGTTTTTAGGCCCGCTGCCGTCGTTTCTTCACGACCACCAAACATCGAACATCATAACTACTTCGTCCACAGTTCAGACGACCTACAGGCTACAGCCCCTCAATTTCCATTACTTTATTGTTTGACTCGTCCATTATACCCGGCTTGTTTTTCGCTGTCGCATACGTTTCCGCATTTTCTAGCCGACACTGCACTCTTGAATACATCCCCAGAACATACCCAGAACATACCCAGACCATAGCAAATACACTATTATTCGTCGTCATCATCACAGCATCCACCTCACACATAGCCCTACGGCTGGCCTTACGCTACGCTACATCTTCTGGTTGGTTCCATACGACGAGATCAAAAATAGCCTCCATTGCCGCTTAGGTGTCGCTAGTTCTTGATTGTTACTATAACCCTAATAATAATTCAATTAAGACACGTTACGCGGGTGTTACTGCACTCTTAGCTAAGATAAGGATCTGATTATCCATAACCTCAGAGACGTCACCGTTGCGATCCTCGCTCGATTGATTCATTGCGCCATCACACAGAACACCTGGCACTTACTGCGCGTTCAGGTCCCTTGCATCTACGACCCTCGACATATTATACACAGGCCATAATGACTTGGTCTGCGCCTGTAACCCGGTAGGCAGACAGACTCAAGCTATGGATATGCTGTCGCATCTGCGCTTCCACAGGCGGGCCCCGTCCAACCCTACCTCTCCCATACCGCCCGACTCGAGTCCGTGGGATACGGCACCTATCCAACCAGCACAGCTAGTCCCCGAGGATAGCATACCTGCTCCAGAAATCCGCCCGCGATCGGTCAACTCTGCACCCTATGCCCACGGTCATGGACAGCCGCCGCTCGCTCCCCCGGTACACTCGCCACCTCCCCCACCGCAGCTGCAGCCGCCGTCGTCTCTGCCTCACCAACAACATCAGCAGCAGCAGCCCCCTACGCTTCCACCCATAGCCAGGGTGACATCGGGACTCTCGGAATTTTCCATTGATTACGAAGACGTTTCCGTCGAACTGAAACAATCACGATCCCAACCGTCACCACTGTCGACTCAGCAGGAGCAGCGACAGCAGCCATCGCAGCCGCATCCGCAGCCGCAACAGCAGCCGCAGCAACCAGCACAGCAGCGCGAAGAACCGCCTAAGCCGCTTACCCGATCACCCTATAATGAACAATCAGGCTTCATCGGCGGACTGGCGTTAGAGAAGTACCGTCGAGAGCAAGAGGCCTTGCTGATGACCGGCGCGAATAGAGATGACGGTTACGTCTCAGATCATCAGTCACGTCGGTCAAGCCAGGTCGGTAGGCCGCCACCACCTGCCAGACCTATCAAAGCAGCTTCCTCTTTCATTCCACCCGGCCATACTCAACGTATGTCTACGTCATGTAAACGGCCGTCAGGTGTAAGGATGGGCTCCGAACCTCAAGGCCAGCCTGTTCAGGTTCCGTCTCAAGAGCCTCCACGGGGGAAGAAAGGTTTACCCTTCTTGAAAAATCCCATGTCAACCTTGCTATTGCGGAGGAAGTCGAGTCAAAACATAGTACCTGATCTCTCCCTTTCGTTACGAAGCGAACCGGAAGAACCCACTTATGACCCTAGGATTCGAGGTACTCGGGTACATGACTTCAGTGCACCGAGACCGAGGAAGCCAGTACGCACACAAGATGGATCCCAAACGACGACTGAGAAGCCAGGCCGGGATACAGTACCAAGCGTGTCTTCTACGGAACCCACTTCAGCTGCATCGGATGCACCACCTGCACCACCTGCACCACCCCCTAAAGATGATCGTGTTCTTTTTAAGAGAGCATCATCTTCAGGGAAATCCCAAGAAACTTCTGCAGATGCCGGCTTGACTCACCAAAAATCACAAGCCGTTCCAAGTCGCCAACCTACGACATTTTCGGAAAAGAGACGTAGTATCATTAGTGCTCGAAGAAAGAGTTCTATTCCAGCGTCCCTGGTTTCCATGTCCCGCAATACATCTGGCTCATCTAGTAAAGGCATATTCTCTTCGATACCGAAACACATGAAGAGTACATCGTCTCGGTTTAGCTTTGACATGGTTGGCGCCGCAAAACAGGAGAAGCTGCTAGAGGAGCGGCATCGCCAAAGACAACAGGATAAGCAAGTAGATGAAGAAGATGATTACTTCCAGCGTGACTCACGCTATGATGATTTTGACGACGAGGGGTTTGATTATGATGCCATGGATTACGACGATGGTTTGGAGGAAAAGATCCCTGGGGTTAATGCCGACTATGAGGAAGAAGAGTTTGAGGTAGCTGACGATCCTGATAATGACCAGGAGAATTTTGCTGGCTTCGTCTTTCAGAGGTCGGACCCCACAACCACATTGACGACTCCTCGTAGTGGTGGACTTCTACCTAACCCGGGAGAAGCGGATGGCGATGTAATAGGGTGTGCAGGAACAGGAACAGGGGAGACAACGGGTTTGCAGCCGGATGATCAGACTCCAACGGGGGGCGCGTGTATCCCAGCACCGTTGAGATCTCCGAGGATATCAACTGGTTTGGGGATTCAGGGCTTGGAGACGGAGAACGAGCCTACCCAGCCCGCTGAAACACCCCCTCCAGCTGAGAAGGTCCTCAATAAACAAGATGAGCTCTACTTCGACGATGGTTTAATCCATGAATTCGACGGCGAGGGAGACGGCTCAGCTTTTGACGAGTCGATTTTTGATCTCGATGATACGGATCAGTATGGGCGACCTATCCCTGGGATGTTTGCTAGCGTTCTCTCGCAGAGGAATGCCGCTGCTGCTCAAGAGGAAAAGAAACGAGAATCCGACCAAACATCGAGATTATCACAACAGTCAGCAGCGTCCCAGTCTACAGCTCACACATCGTTGAGTGTCGAGCAGCAACCAAAAGCGGACCCCAACATCCAGGAGGAGACCAAGTCCGATGAAAGTCCTCAACCCAAACCTGATCCCCAACATGAGCCCCACCCTGAGCCCCAACCTACGAGCTGGACCGACAGTACGCAAGATAACATAGCGGTATATCAGGCTGCCCTGGCAGCAGCAGCTCACCAGGCTGCTGCTTCTGGGAAATTTCGAAGGGACTCCGACCCGGCAGCGCCGGCAGATCTAACGGTCACCAGTCCGACGACCGCTGGCTCCGAACATTCCGACCCTCGTAATGAGAACACCTTGGATGGTTACGAAGATGACGATGGTGGGTATACATCCGCAGGTCTAGACGATTACGAGCTGGATGATGACGCGATCATCGCCGAGATCAACGCCAGCGCGTTGGCCAATGATACGGATGGATGGTATGGACAAGAGTTCGGGTTTTATTCTGCACCACTACCCCAACCCCATGCTTCAACTGTTCTCAGCGAGAAGAATCTTTTCCAGTATTCCCATGGTGGATATTTTGGACCGAGTGGCGTCAACCGTACAGCATCTGGACGGGTCGTGTCACGTGAGCCTAACTTAACCCCAATCACAGAGCGTTCCGAATATTCGAACCGGAATTCCCTGATGAGTCTTATGCCTTCGACCTCGAACAATGCAGCTCCACTACAGAGTCCTGGACTAGCTCAACTCGCTATGATGAATGATGAAGATAACATGTCCCTTTCTGCCCTAATGCGGTTCCGCACCAAAGCCTGGGGAGGATCACAGGTATCGCTTCCAAGCTCCCGAGATGGGTCGCCGTATGACCGCAATGGAGCCACCAGCCCCTTAGAGCATGAAACCTCCCACGGCCGCAAAAATTCGAGCTTTTCTCTCTGGAGTCAGGATTCAGGTGCTGGAAGTGGTTCAGGAAGCCCGACGCTTACCATGTCTACGTCCATGCCTAACATCTCCACCAACTCAAATCCGCTAAGTTCTTCGATCTCACCAAACTCCAACCCTTCGAGCTCGGCAAGCCCACCACCTCTTGGAGGACTTGGTATGCCAGCACCGGTGTATTCCCCGCCTCCGCCGCCCTCTCAACACTCGCACTCAAACACCTTATCGTCAACGTGTCCACCCGTGTTCGAGGACGAGGAAACAGACGACATCGTCGTGGTAGGCCAGCCCACCCCCAGAAGAGGATTGATCAGCAAATTTAACTCGATGGCGCCGTCCTCCAGCAACAGCAGGAAACTGCCACCGCCACCACTCACAGCGAAAAGCGATAATGATAATAAGCCTAGTGCTCATGATGGCGACGATGACGATAGCGCGACGCCGACGGATCCGAGGAAGGGGGACGTGAAACGTTCAGGTATGGGACACAGACACAGGAGTAGTGCCGACAGCATCTCCTACATGAAGGAGGAAGATAGCGGCGAGACACGCTGGGTCATCGAACGTAGGCGCACAGCTGACTCGGGTGAGATCGAGGTGCTCCGCCGCGAGGTCATCAACCAAGGTCGGATCTAGCAGAGTCTTCGGTGGTTTGCGTCGGCATCGGCATGGCATCGGCATCGGCCTCGGCCTGGCCCGGCAGCGGTCATACCATATGGAAGTCGAGACTGAGACTGTCACCACCACGACTACCACCTATGCTCGCGCGTAGCGGAAATCGGGTTCGACCTGCCCGATATAAGACAAGGGGAAATGACAAGGCATATTAAATGAGCAGCGTGCTACATTATCTTACCCCACTAACTGCACACACACACACACACACACACACATATATATATATATATTTGCGTGGGCTCATCTTCCTTCGGAGTTGGTTGAGGATAAGCCCCAGGTTGGTTTGGACTTCGAATGGCTAGAAAGGGATCAAGCGACTAGCTAATGCGAGCGAGCGAGCTGGCGCATCTATAGAAGCTAGGATACTGGAGTATAAAAGCGACCGGTGCTTTCCTTGGGGGCCGTGCCCACCTAACTACCTGCCCATCGACCCAGCTGTCGGTATAGGGGTTAGCCGGTATGGTGGCGTATCTGGATAAAAACGTATATATCGACAATATGCCTCTGCTCGCGACAAGACTGCTACCTCACGACGAGGTAAATATTTCTGTTCGTCCACGCTACACATAGTCACATACCTGTATATAATATATAATATTGACTGAAACTACCCTCAGTTGGTATACTGTCGTGGTGTGCGTGCAGCTTTACATGGAGATGTATACATAGACCTAGAACCCTTTAAGCATAGGGACTGTCATGCACATTGTACGATACGATGAGATGTCCTTCTTTCCTTGGGCGCCGGTGTTCGAAAAATCCAACAAATGCCCAAATAATAAGCGAACACAGGTGATAACCCTTGGTGACTTCTAGTTTGTAATGAAGGGAAGACGGGGAGGAAGTAATAAGGCTTGTAATAATATATGCAACGACATCTCTTCACATGTGGATTTATCTATGTAGTCGTCATTAGCTTTTATGTCCGATTTTCGGCGCGTGGGAGTAGAGAGATCGGTATGGGGTAGATCGGGGGAGGTGGAACATCAAGTACACTATTGAGCTAAAAAGATCCACCGAAATAAAGTGTACTGCATGTCAGATCTCACCTTGATATAAATATTAGGTCTTGATACTGACCTTCCTCGCATATTGAGTCACTCAAGGAGAAAGTGGGCATATCCGAAGATTATACCTTAGGGGTGTTCGTCGGATGGCTCAGGGCCCCTTCCTTGCTAACGAAGCCATAGGCTTATAAATCTACGATACCCTGTTTCTCGATATATCACCGTCAGATGGTACATACATCTATTAACAAGGTTTCTCAACTGTATTGACCACTATAAGCCTACACTCTTGAAAACCAATTCATCATCATCGTAAATGCTTAGACAGACAAAATCAAAAACCATGCATTTGAGCTTAGCTGGCTGTACCACCAATTTTATCCAGCACTTTAGGTTCGCCATCGATCTTCACCCAAATCGGGTCGCTCTTAAGCTTCATAAACCACGAGTGGATGTTGGGATGCGCCTCGGCCCATGTCTTCGTAAAGACCTACATAGGGGGGTTAGCCTCGGTGCTCGTATAACCTCGGTGGCCCAGTAAGCCTGGCAATAAGTAGCGGCTGGCTGTAGAGCTACCGGATGGAAGGAACTAGCTTGTTAAACTCACGAGCTGGTATCCTCTGGAGATGGCGGCAACCACGAACAGGTCGGCAAGGGTCAGCTGGTCGCCGACAAGATGGTCTTTGCCGGCTAGCGCCTTCTCGACGACGCTGACCATGCCCTCGCTGTTCTTCTCTGCCGCCGCGAGGATCTCGGGCGACGAGGGGGCCTTGCCTATGGCCGGGTTGATCCACGCCATGATCGGTGGTAGCAGTTCGCTGTTGGCGAACGATGCCCATCTTTTGTTTCGGAGCGTCGTTAGCGATAGGTCATAAACTGTTTGGGCAGGCGATGGGCACTTACTTTAATATTGTGGCTTCATCTTCTAATGTCGAACCTAGCAGTGTGGTGTTTGGGTTCTGCTTCGCGACTGAGAGAAGACATACATGGGTTAGATATCGTCTGTCGGTAGCACGAGCTTTTGTCGACGGACTTACGGTATACGGCAACGGGGATGCACTCGAACAGGGTGAACCCGTTTGGCCGCTCTAACGCCGGCACTTTCCCGGTGGGAAACTTGGACAGGAAGTCCGCACCGACACCCCCTTTGCTGGCGTTGACCTTGATGGGCCACGCTTCGACGAACTCCACATCGAGCCTTTTGTTTTGTTGGGCGAGTGTTAGACCGACTACGGACATGACGAACTTGGGAGCGCCGGTGGGCGCATCAAATCAGGGGTCCAAGGGACACATACTTGTTCAGCTGGGCGATGTAGAGGCACATCGTGGCCCGAGGGGCCTTGGGATACCAGTATAGCTTTCCGAAGCTCATTGTCACGGCGTGGGCTTAATTCGGATTCTCGGGGAGTTTTGTGGAGAAGGGGGTTGAGGAAAAGGGGGGGATGAGATAGTAACTTAGTAAGGCCTCTTGACTTGATTACAGAACTGCCAGACCATAGTTAGCACAGAACCCTCGCATTCCACCTGCGGACTATATACTCCTCCAACACGTTCCATCATCACGACACCTCGTTCATGGTTATTATTACTATTACTGTGACTAATGCCTCGATCGGTCGATCCTGGGGAATCCCGGCGGAGCTCCCTTATCGGCGAAGTGCCCACTTTACTATCTCCCTGGGTGGAGGAGCTCTGGGCCCGTAAATGATAACTGCCGCCGATGTTCGCGGGTCGGTCCCCCCCTATAGGTACCCCTTTGTTCTATTAAGAGCCCGTCGACAGGGAACGGTTCGTCGTTGTCTCTCCCGTCACTGTTGCTGTTGTCATCGTCGTCTTTATTATCGTTTCTGTTATACCCCTAGGCGCAAAGAGAGGAAAAGCATACCTACAGCTTCACGTGTTCAAGATATCCGAGATGGCTGCAACTCAGGTGGGATGGATCGGTCTGGGATCCATGGGCATTGGCATGTCCAAGAACCTTCAGAAGTACCTGTCAAGCGTCTCTGCGCCGCCCTTAATCTATACCAACCGGACCTTGTCCCGCGGCGAGCCGCTGGATGCCTTAGGGGCTGTCTCTGCACAAACCGTCGGCGACGTGGCGAAGAAGTCCGAAATCATTTTCTCTTGTGTAAGTGGCCGTGGCGATGAGAAATTGCGACGTTGAGTGCTGATAATATCTCCAGGTCAGCAATGATGCGGTCCTGCAGCAGGTTGCCGACGAGATCATAGCGTCAGGGAGCGTGAGCGGCAAGGTGTATGTCGACTGCTCTACCGTCCACCCAGACACTTCAGTGGCGGTCGCCAAGAAGATATCTGAAGCGGGTGCGGAGTTCGTTGCAGGTACGTGTGCCAACTACTCCATATAGAAGAATTGGGCGCTAACGCCTCCACCAAAGCACCTGTGTTCGGTGCAGCCCCCATGGCCGAGGCGGGCAAGCTCATCTTCGTCACGGCCGGCCCCGCCACAGCCACGGCCAAGATCGCGCCGTACCTGAGCGGGGTGATGGGGCGGTCGGTGATCGACATGGGCGCCGAGGTGTCGAAGTCGAGCCTGCTGAAGATCGCGGGCAACATCTGCGTGGTGTCCTTCATGGAGGTCATCTCGGAGGCGCACGTGTTCGCCGAGAAGACCGGGCTGGGGTCCGCCATCCTCGAGCAGATGCTGGGCGACATGTTCGGCCCCGTGGTCGAGAGCTACTCGAAGCGGCTGACGACGGGCGCCTACGCGCCCGCGCCCGACGGCAAGGCCGGCTTCGACGTCGCGCTCGCCATCAAGGACGCCCGGCACGCCCTGAACTGCGCCGAGGCGGCCGGGACCAAGCTCGAGGTCAGCCAGGTCGCGCTCAAGAACATGGAGAAGGCGCAGTCGCTGGTGCCGGATAGGCCGCTGGATAGTAGCTCGATGTATGGTACCATAAGGTCGGAGGCGGGCCTGGACTTCTTCACGGATCTCTGCAAGAAGCGCGATAGCACATAGCATAACCTAATCATTAAACTTCTGAATTACACCCAGGAATTTCTCGACGATAAATCGAAGCAAGCATGTTCAGTGTAATCAATTTATGCACGACAAGCCGCGATGTCCTAACCGGGAAGGGCTTCCGAAACTAACATTGGTATGAGGTATGATCGCGTCTGTAAACTCATATTACCTCGAGGATTGAGGCTCCTAGGTCATAATGCAAGTGACCAATACAACAACGATGTGACTGGACATATAACCGTCACTGATGTTCTTATTTCATGCAGAGGGACCCATAGAGATGGCGACGGGGTGAGACGCGAAGACGTGGCAAAGCAGGACTCCTTCAAACCAGCTAGGTATCTGGTAAAGCCGGGGGTTGTCAGCTTTACTTGTTCTGCGAGGGGGAGAACGATGTCCAGGAGGAACAATTAGGCATTATGTTCCAACTAGATGATCAAATACAACAAGCGACGGGGCTGATTCTTATATAAACACCTTGTACACAGCCATTCAGCAATCTGTTTACCCCTAAATGAAGGAATCCTTCTAAGTTGCCCATCCATAACCATAAACAAGCCCCTGAACCGTATTTAGGGGCGTGGGTAAATTAGTGCTCAACATCAAATTTTGCTATCCACTCCTTTGCTTCCTCCGACAACCCTTTCGTGGTCCATACCATCGGTGCTAGCACCTTCTAGGGCATCGATGATATCTTGATGCTTCTTGGCATGTTGCCTCTCCATGTACAGCATCACGGTCACCCAGACTGCCATGAGCGCACCTATAGCGACCAGTGCCCACATTCCTCTCTGTTTGACGATTAGCACGATGAGCGCCTAACCCCAGCTACTAGGACAGACGGAACGCGTGATAATAGGTAAAACTACTTACGGTG
Organism: Diatrype stigma; assembly: GCA_022225965.2. Classification (NCBI taxonomy): domain Eukaryota; kingdom Fungi; phylum Ascomycota; class Sordariomycetes; order Xylariales; family Diatrypaceae; genus Diatrype; species Diatrype stigma. Next base: position 108,462 of record JAKJXP020000091.1, read on the forward strand.
AAGTTCGGCGCGTCGTCAGCACGGTAGAAGATCAGCGGCCACCAGGCTTGGAAGACGTTTCCGCTGAAGTTCATGCAGGCGATGATGACGGCCCGCAGAGTTGGCGGTTGGTGTCGCATGGAATCGTTGGCCCACGCGAAGAAAGTGGCCTGGATACAGTAAATCGTGCCTGACCAGTAGTATGCAGCAAATTGGCCTGTTGTCGACACGTTGGGAACGAGGAGGATGATACCGACGCCGATGGCTGTAACAGCCACAAAATACCCGGACACCCATCTTCCACCGAAGATATCGGTACCCAGAGCCCACAGGAGCGTGCTTACGATTCCGACGGCTTGAAGACCCGTTGGGAAGTTGTTTAGGTCGCTCACGGAATCTAGGAAACGTCAGCAACCTAGTCGTAAACCTTTATCTCTGTCGTGCCACAGAAGGTTCAAATTCCAGTATGGAGAGGATGAAGTTCACGATATATCACGTACTAAAGACAACACTATTAGCAGACTATCCTACTCCTGAATGGGGAAAAGAAATAAAGTATCAATGATGGCTAGTGGAAATTCCTAGAGACTTACCAATTTCTTTCCGGGTGGCCTTGCATGTACAAGTTCATGAGAGACTGGTTGCCCAGAGATTCGGAGCAGTTGCCCAAAATCCACAAGAAGCCAAAACCGTAGAAGAACCACGAGGTGAAGACTAATTTGGCAAACGCCAAGCTCAGGATCCGCTCACCCTCAACAACCGGGACGCGCTGTTTGGCCAGTTCTCTCTCCTCAGCGTTGAAGTAAATCGCTCTGGTGGTGGTGGGGACATCGGGAAAGAAGAAGTAGCCGTAAAGTGCGACTGGGAGCGTGATTATACCATCGATCTGTGTGATATGTTAGCTGACCCAACTCCAAGACCAAGGATTGCATATTGGATTGGAAAAGGGGGCGGAGAACTGACAAGGTAAAGCCACCTCCATCCTGGGAGCCCGGCAAGCCCGTTCATGGACTTGTGGATTCCCGATTGCAGGAAGCCGCCGAACATGCCACCAGCCAAGCCACTCGCGGTGAACAGGGCCGTCCGCTTGCCAAGTTCCTTCTTGGTGTACCAAGATCCAAGAATGTACTGCGTTCCTGCGAAGATGCACGACTCGGCATATCCCTGGAAGAAGCGGATGGCCATCAAATCACGGGGGTGTCTGGCGGCGGCATTGCACATCGTCAGGCCGGCCCAGACCGTGATCATGAAGGGGAAGAAGTTTCCGGGTCTGAAGTAGGTGAGCAGCATGTTGTTCGGGATGATCCCTCTGTTAAGACGAACGAAATGTCGGTCAGTCAGTCCAACTCATGAACTCATCACGCACATTCGACTTGAGGAATAGGAGGGGGAGGAATATCCATACATGAGATAGCCGACCGAGTAGAGAGTGGTGATGATCGTCAGCTGGGCGCCTTCGAACCCCAGCTGCTCCTTCATCCCGGAAACATAGGCTTGCGTGATGCTCGCCCTGTCTAGGTAGTTCCTGATCGAAGAAGACAGTTTAGCATTGTTGGATCATGAAAACAGTGAACGCGAACGCGAACGTGCCCAAGAAAAGCCTACATGAAATATGCTAGACAGCAGAAGGTCAGGATGAAGAAGTCCATCTTGAAGACGAGCCTCTTCTCCAGTGGCGAGGCGACCTCGCCACGGAAGTACGCCCATACCTTCGAACCGGGCGCCATCTCGTCGATACCCAAGAACACTAACACACGTATATACGTATAAGTGTTTAAGTGCTCGACGATGTGCTGAGCGGCGAAGAGATGTGGTGGCGGTTGGCTGGCTGGCTGGCGGTTGTATGCTCGGACCTCCTTGTTTGCCTGCCTAGAATAAGGAGAAGACCAACTCCCTCGAGTGAGAGTAGCTGGAGTTATTCATCTTATAGACACTCATATCGAGTAATATATCGAGTAATATCAACAGCGTGAGGCGGGAGCTCCAACACGACAGCCTATCACTGCTCCACCCGGGTTCCTGGGGAGCCCTTATCATCCCCTGTTGTCGCTTGTGGGGTAACTTGATTGAAGGGCCTTAGTACGAGCATGGTAGTATCGCCCAGATTTTACTTATCTCATACACTTGGCGCTCTGTTTCAACGTCCGACGCGAGCTAAACTCCCATGAGTAAGCGTTTCTGCTTCGTGTAATAGGCGGCTGAAGCCTAGATTCGATGCTCTCGATAACTATACTATGGCTTGCGCCTCTGCGTTGCACACGAGTAACAGACAGGCAGAATAACATCATCAAGCTACTGAGTGGACGAAGTCTTCATCCCAGTCAAACGATATCATGCCTATCGTGTCGTAGATATAGACACGAATCAACCTCCTTTGGTACTCACAGGTGGGAGTAAGGCCCGGGGGGATAGATGTACTGGATTGGGAATCAAGAAACCGAAGCCCGGAGGTCTCAACCAGTTGACAGCTTACATAAGTCTATATTTTTTGATATCGCAACCAACATAGATCCAACTCATTTTGGAGTCTCAATATACGTGGTATTGTGGAGAGCTAAGCTGTAGCTGACTCGGTGGAGTCTGGCTTGCGACGCCGCGTCTTGCTCAGGACTAGATAATCAGATAATGCGGAGAGAGGGCGTTGGCGTTGCAGGATGGCAGGAAAGATACCTAAAGATACGTACGATGACGCAAATCGCGAACACGCTAGGGCGCGGCCTCGTTGAGATGGACAAATCATACCCCATGTAATTGACACACCTGGTAAGTCGGGACAGGCTTAGCTAGTCCGCTACCCCTGTCGCCTTCTCCAAGCTGCCGGGAAGCCAATGCCATTGTGAGGTCGGCGCTGTTGTTGATAAACCCGGGAGGAGCTCCTCTCACCTCTCACTACCACTCCAGTACCACCCTTGCCAGCGAGCCTTATCATCCACGTCTCAGGTCATGATGATCCAGGCTGTAACTCGCTGTAGCCAGGGCATTCCCAACTCAAAGGGAAAGGCTCGACATGTTTTACGACCCTCGGTAATCGGTCATTTCACTTAAAGCGTCTCTGGTGATAGAGTAGTTAGGAAGTATCCCTCCGGATATCTCGGCCACGCTCGGGGTATTATAGAGTTCCCCGTCATGTACGGTACCCGAAATAGAATCAAGACATGCACGCATGTACGGATCTAGAGAAAAGCCCTCCGGGAAAGTCAAGGGCATGCCGCATTCCAATGGTTTTAGATCTGGGCAACAATGGCTCTGGCAGCGTGGTTGCTTCTTCTATGATAGGGGGGCTCAGAGAAGTCTAGAACCTCAATTGGCTGCCTTGGAGTGCATACTCCACCTGTTTTCTCATTGGGATGCTTCTGCTGGGCTTTAATGTGAGGATACGATAGTAGTCTTGCACAGTTTTGTAGAAAATACCCGCTGGTAGTAGCTCAGCTCTTGTTAGCAAGGTAGTTATGTGTTACTTCGCATTTCCACAATCTTCTTCTCCCCGGTCGCGGTTAGGGGACTATAGATGGCATGGCCTATCTCGTGGCTCAGGGGACGGTCAACATCTATTTATCGATGTCAAATTTACGGATACTTCGACAATCATAAGGTCATAGATGAAAATGGCCCGCATAATAAGAAGCGGCGGGTAATGCCTTGTTTGTCACATCCCATAGATAGTGATATTGTCACAGAAGAAATAATGGTTCAACTTTTGCAATGCCACATTTCTCAACAGAACCAATGCTGCGAAGACAAGTGTAAGTAACCGTGATATGATATCTGAAGTAGATGCAGTTTATTTCATTAACAAAAAGGAAAATTTTAGTCATGACAATAATACAATAAATTCCTCGAAATCCCTAGACTCGTGCAACATCGATTCCAATACCCCCTGATACCAGGTATGTCCAATTATCCATACTTGACCAAACAACAATTACGCCGCCTTCAATGTAGGGACATAGACGTCCCTTGGAACGTTATCAAACTTCCCTAGGCTCTTGTGGCCCTCGGGGTCGACGTACTCGCCGGCGAAGAAGTCGGCGTGCTGCGTGGGGTCGGCCGGGCGGTCGATGTCGTACTCGAAGCGCTTCCAGCCGTGTTTCCGGGCGTCGAGGTAGTCGGCCATGCAGAAGACGCGGTCGTCGATGGGCTTGTTGGCGCCCATGCTCTCCAGGAGCGGGGAGCCCTCGATGGGGACGAGCTCGCGGTCGTCGGCGGGGCGGGCGAAGTAGATGACGCCGATGCGGCGCAGGTGGCGCTGGTCGGCCGGGGGCTGCACGACGCGGTGGATGGTGGCCTTGAAGAGGCCCCCCGTCAGGCGCTCGGTGGCCTCGCCGAAGTTGATGACGAGGCCCTTGGGCTGGTGCTCCACCCAACGGTACTTGCCGTCGTTGTGGTCCAGCACCTGCAGCGCCGCGACGGGCTGCGAGAACAGGAACGTCCACGAGCCCCAGTCCGTGTGGCCCGACAGGAAGATGTCCCGGTACTTCTCGCTCTCCTCCTTGGGCCGCGGCTCGCACATCATGTAGCGGATGTACTCGGTCTTGGACCCGCCCGGCGCGTGCGTCGCCTGCACCACCTCGTCCGGCACCTGCAGGATCATCGCCATCAGGGTGAGCAGCTTCTTCAGGATGTTGTTCCGGATGAAGTGCATCACCTCGTACGTCTCCTGTAGGTGCGGCCGTAGGATCGGCGGGTGCGGCCGGGCCTTCGGGTCGTGCACGAGGATGTTGTAGTGGTCGAGCTGCTTGGGGAAGCCGCCCTTGTGGCCGAGCGGGCCGTGTGGCTTGTAGCCCACGTATAGGCCGCGGGCATCTTCCTCGGGAGTCACTATGATTCATCCGTGTTAGAGGCGTAAAGTAAATAGTGGCTGTCCCGTGCTGGGGATCCTATCTTACCCTCGTAAGGCTCCTTCTCCTCTTCTGGCAGAGTCATTACCGCATTGGCAATCTGCATCTGTCGCTGATAGACTTCGTCGGAGATGCCATGGTTCGTGAGCGTCAAGAAACCGTAGCCTGTGGCAGCCTCGTAGAGCTGCCTCGCAAGCTCCTCACGACCGGCTGGGTCGTCGAATTTGGAGAGGTCGAGGTTCACGAGTTTGACATAGTCCACTGCTGTAGGTATTAGTATGATGTGTTCGACGTTATTAAGCTTCTAAGCACGAAGTTACTCACAAGGTTCCTTGGAAGGAGCTGCCGGTGTATAAGGGGGCAACGCCATATTGAAGACAACTGTGTTTTAATCCTAGATTGAGTTGACGTGGTCGTATAGCAGGTTGATCAATACACCTCCCTTGATTGGAGTAGGTATCTCTAGAATCTCAAACTATTGTGTTGCTATCTTATCTAGAGATATATGAGATGGCTGAACCTAGTTATACCCCTCAACAAAGCTCGACGTGGATATAGGAATGGCCCCGATGTGCGATTTCGCAACAGTTGCAGATCGTAAGCGGAATCGAAGATCGGACACAGCCGTGTTTGCTATTCTGCACCACATCCTGCCTGCACTTCGCTTCGAGTCGTGCGTGCACTTGCGGAATGTCTTTGAGCTGGCTGCTTCGAGCTCCAATATGCGTTCCTACCATCACAGCATGGAGGAGGACAGGAGGAGCTCCTCCACATTCACGATCCACCATTTTGTGGAGTTCCAAGTGGACGCATCTACCGGCCGGATCGAAGGCCAGGACACCTAACTAGGTGCCAATACGAACCAACGATCCCCGTACTGTAACCATGGGGTTGTAAAGAAGTATAGTAACGTGTCGTTGATCAATGGGTTCGGGAGTTGAAGATTGCCAACAATTGCACGTGTCGCCTTGGAGCAGCTTGGAGCTATAGTCATAGAGCGCGGCTAGAGAGCTTTACGAGCAGTATGCCGAGGCCGAGAAGCTAGGTGCTTAGTGCTTGAAAGTTGATACCGAGGCAATACCTAGGCTGCTACCCCTGGAGACACCGGATAATCTTTCACGAGGGCTGAGATCGATGGCTTGCCCTCAATTTTTCGCCATTACATGGCTGGTAAACACTGAAAGCAGCGGGATTCATTACACGTTTGATGTGAAGTAACGAACAAGCTATCAGTTTGCGTCGAATTCGATAGCTGATGACCACCCTCCTCGTTTAGGGTCTTGCCTTATCTAGATATAGTTGACTATAGTTGAACGTTATCATGCTAGTTCCGTGATGCCAAACCAGGCCGGGAATAGCATATCTGCATATCTCTAGGTTCTCCATACTTTACGTATCCGTTTATTTGCACCGGGTCATTCTGATATTTGCACCGGTATTTAAACCCTATTTGGCTAGCGTACATACACCAGCCACTAGCGCCCCACTACGCCACACCCAAAGCCATATTTCCACCCAGTTACTCCCTAACAATTAACCACCCGTCACTACTACCTACTACCTCTATATACATACATAATACACCTGCACTTATACATATACCTGTAATTATACCGGTATTTGCGCCTGTAAGTATTACTTAGGCGCAGTTCTCGAACAAAAGCAGAAATATACTTATGGGGGGAAAGTGGAGATTCAGTGAGACAGAATCACCGCGTTCTTGGGGTTAATTGTAATTGTATCCACCTTCAGCAGGCTTAAATTCCAATTCCCGCCCCGGCGCTCCGGTCCAATGAGCTCACGACGTTCTGCTGAAGGATATCCTGCTTACGTTCAGCAGCTTTTTGGGCTTTTGGGGTCTGCTTTTGCTAACATTGTTTACGGGCACAGTACGTAATAGCTTCATGTATGTATATTTCTAATAACGTACGGCTGCCCATACAGCTGCCTATACAACTGCCCATACTGCTGCCCATACTGCTGCCCATACTGCTGCCCATACTGCTGCCCATATAGCTGCCTATACAACTGCCCATACTGCTGCCCATACTGCTGCTCATACTGCTGCCCATACTGCTGCCCATACTGCTGCCCATACTGCTGCCCATACTGCTGCCCATACTGCTGCCCATATTGCTGCCCATATTGCTGCCTATATTGCTGCCCATACTGCTGCCGCCCATATAGAGGCCCGGAAAAATAAAAGGAAGAAAGAAAAGAAAGAAAGAAAGTAAATTGCAAAAGGTAAACAACGCGGTCGGCATCGTGAGATTTATCGCGTGATTTTTTTAGCTTCAGCAGAATTCGGCTTATTGCTCGAGAACAGAAACATAAGAATTAACTAGTTGCTTATGTGATTATAATGGGACGGACACACAAATTCCGGCCGGGTCCAGTAAGTGGGAATAACAGGGTGCTCACGGGCCATAATTGTAAATATGCTTTTGATCGAGAACTGCGCCTTAGCAGCGCAGTTATGGATTAGTTAGGCGCAAGGTTACCTACCTAAGGAATGGCGAACTTTCATTTGGGTATATAAGTAGGTACGTTGGCATGTAATTGTACTGCGTAAGGGTATTGGTGATGTATTGGGTGGTAAAGTTAAGTAAGGTGTGTTAGGTAGTGAGATAGGTGGTAAGTAGTGCGTCCGAATGCGGTTTAAATACCGGTGCAAATATCAGAATGACCCGGTGCAAATAAACGGATACATACTTTACCCCACGATATCTCAACCCCTGCTGCCCTGGTAATGCCGCCGCCGTATCACTTACTCAGGGTCAATCGTCTATCGTTTATGAGATCCGTGTGGTCTGTTTCTACTTCCTGTCATCGCTTTCGTTGCTACTACTGCTGCTGCCACTGTTAGCTTCATGTCTATTAGCAATTGTAGCACACGCAGGTTGAATTTCACGGCTTGTCCTATCTATCTACCATTATTCAATGCCCCTTGGACGACCCCCTGTCCCTTTCCGCCGCTGAGCAAGACCCACTCAAGATAGGTAGAAAACCATAGGAATGGATCCACCGTCAAATGAGAACAATAGACCCTTTTTATGCCCTGCTTGTCCAAGCCGATTCACAAGACAAGTATGCTGTGGTGTAGCTTATTCCTAGGTTGATTCTTTCTGACCGCTACCTAGGAAAACCTAAATCGGCATACTTCGTCAGGTACAGCATCAAATATCATGTGTAACCAGGGGCGTACCTGTATGTCCGCAATTCTAACGATCATGAAGTCCACAGAAAGTCAAACCGGAGACCGTATCCCTGCCCGCAGTGTGACGTGAGCTTTTCAAGAAGGTTGGAGGTCCCCTGACACAAGATGACATTGTCTTTATGCTGAATTGCCTTGCAGTGACCTGAGGAAAAGGCATGTGAGGAAATGCCACCCACAGGATGATCCGGCCGGTCAGGCCGCCCCGGGTGGGGCCATGTCTTCGGACCTTATGGGAACAGAGTGTGGGAATCTACAGCCCCTATCTTCGTCCCATATAGATCCAGAGAGCGCTGTCCAGCCACAGCTCCAACAAAACCAAGCTCCTGTCTCGGATTTATTCCTATCACAGAATATTTCCTGGCTGTTCAGACTCCCTCAGTTCATCACGGCTTTCTTCGAGAGATTCCACCCTTCTTTCCCGGCGATACACCGGCCAACCTTCGATGTGACTACTGCGAAAGAGCCCCTGTTACAAGCCGTTGCGTGTATTGGAGCACTTTACCAAGCACCCGGCTGTAATCATAGTATAAGCACAGCGCTATTCGATGCTGGCCACAAATCACTGGATAAATACGTATGTCTTGTATGGCTCTTATAGCCCGGAGACATATTCAACCTGACAGCCACACTATAGGTTCGAGAGGATCGCTCGCGGTTTCGGGAGATATGGGTCGTACAGGCGTACACTCTGTTTGCGTATTTCGCTTTCTATAGCTGCCGAGACACAATGTTCCATACTGCCATCAGAATCCATCGTAGAATAGTAGATGCTGCTAGGGAGTATCAGCTACTACAAGATGGTATTGCCCTAGGAAACTACGGCACTGGAATGTCGCCGGGTCAAACCAGCAGTCCTACCGACGGCTTCCTGGCGATGCCGTCTTCTGGGATGTCCCCTGAGCAGGGCTGGCAGTTCTTCATTGAAACCGAGTCAAGAAAAAGGTATCGAACTCCTTGAGCATTGATGATCCAGCACGGGAGATTGCGAAGATGGGGTCGATCCCGTGAGATCCTTCACAGCCTAGAAAGTCCTAGAGCTTTCTTATCCAACCTACCATATGCTACTGCAGTATAATAACCATCCGAAACTCTGCTAACTAAGATCATAGGACGATGTACTGCTTGTACTACCTCGACGCCCAGATTTCGATTTGCTGTAATCTCAGGCCTCTTATGACGGCACTGGAGCTCAAATACGAACGTGAGTGTCTCAACCATACTTACAAGTACCAAGCCGTGCATGTCGGGGATTGAACCCCCTGCCCCCCTTTTCTTTTCTCATGAATTGGTGTTCATGACTAACATCCACGCCCAAAACCTTCAGTGCCATGTAGAGATGACATATGGTCTGCCCCCACCGCAGCAGCTTGGAACATGTTAGTCCAAGCCCCCGACTTCTCCTTCAACGAGGAAGACGACCTGGACGCCAACGGCGAGCCCCGGCCGGCGCACGGCGACCTCTACGAGACGCTGATGCACCTCATGAACCCGGACCCGACGGCACGCCCGCTCGGCCTGCTGTGGTACTCGCCCTTCGCGTCGCTGATGCTGGTGATCCAGATCCAGATGATGACGCGGGAGCTGGTGCTGGCCAGCACGTTCCTGTACAACAACGTGCGGTGCAACGACACGCGGCACAACCTGTCCATCATCACCGAGGGCAACCGCGCCCCCATCATGCAGGCGCTCAGCAACCTGGCCGACCTGATCCCCAAGCCGAACTCGACCGCCTGGTCCATGGTCGTGGGCGCGAGCGACCCCCGCAACACCAGCGGCCCGAACAGCAGCAGCAGCAGCGGCGCCACCCTACTCTGGCACGCCGTCTGGATGGCCTGGTACTACACGGCCATCTCCCTGACCCACCAGGACGCCCTGCTCACCAGCGGTATCGTCGAGTACAGCCTGCCGACGGCCATCTCCACCGCCTGGGAGCTGGGCAAGCCCCGCGCGAAGCCCCACCGCGACATCTACGAGGACCGCGACGTCATGCGCGTCGCGGACCACCTGGAGCACGTGATCCAGATGCTGGCGTCGCCGCCGCTCGGCACCAGCACCAGCGTGCTGCAGGACGCGACGGGCGGGGTGGCGTCAGGGGCGTCGGTGGGGGCGGGGGGCACAAACGGCGGCGGCGGCGGTGGCGGCGTTGGTATCCCGTGCATCGAGGACCCGTTCGTGACCATGCTCGGCTTCAAGGCATGCATGATGGGTTGGCGCGTCGTGCGGCTGATGGTGCTGGGGCTCGAGCAGCCGCTGATCCCGGGGTCCGACATCCTGCAGATGCCGGCGCGGCCGAACCTGTACTCGGTCTCGGCGCAGGTCGTGCTGGGGCGCGTCATGGAGGCCGTGGGCTTGGCCGGCAGCGGCTCGTCGCCTGCGGCGACGTATGATAAGTGGCCGTTTCAGGATGTCTACCACGGACAGGTTGGGACCATCAGCGCCGCCGAGGCGAAGTATCTTGAGTGGACGGAACGCACTTTTGCGCTGAGGGATGTTTGGCCGCCCGGGGAGTGGGTCGTTGCTGTGTTTAACGAGCCAAGAGAGGGGCCAGTGTAGGCGGCACTGCACAGCAGTTAGAGTCTATGATATGTTGAATTCGAGCTCGGTTCTGGGAGCGAGGAAATCTTCGAAGGAAACTTTAGTATGTGACATAAGAAGGAAATGGAATCGGTATCTGTTCAACTATCTGGCATATACCGTATGTATTACTATGACTAGAGACGTGGGGGTCGCACATAGTGCTATGAGGATGGCCTCATGAAGGCTGGCTAGTCAAACGTACGATGCTGTTAGACGGCGGTCTCCGCCGCACCATTTGATTGCTATATATGGTAGACTGTATCATCCTTCACTTCTCATGACGCCATCTCTTTGTCTCCCCCTCTTTCCACTTCGTACATCATGATGAGACTCTGTGGAATCATCCTCCATGTGTAAGTTGTGGACTGAGCTACAATACACGAAGCAGTTCTCAGTTGGTAGTTGAAGCGAAGTTCGACAGAGATATGTGCCAGGTCGTACCTAACGAGCTTCCAGCTCAGCACTCGATTCTACAGTCTGCATCGTCTTCATCATCATTATGTTTCATTGATAGATGTCACATATATACGTATTTTAACTAACTTATAAGTGCACATGTCCCGGTTCATTACAATCTCATAGACCATCATAATCGGGATAGGTGCCACCAGGCACGTCCCGAATCACCTGCTTTCCCAGTATGCGATCAAAGATTCCATCGGGGTCATTTCTGAGCCGCATGTAATAGTCATGCACGACGGGGTGCTTCTCTGCCCAGCTCTTAGTGAAAACCTGGAAGTTCGCATTAGACCCACCTGCTACTCGTCGATACATGGGGGTTTTGTTGGGAAGGGGAGGTGGAATTGCACGTACATATTGGTACCCTCTTGCTAGGCCGGAAATCACAAACAGGTCGGCTAGAGTCAGGGTGTTTCCAACCAGATACTGCTTCCCCGTGATCTCCTTCTCGATGGCGCGGATGGTGAGCTCGCAGCCCTCTTCTAGCCTCGCTAAGTCCTCCGGGGTTGCTGTTGACCGGCCGATGACGGGGTTGATCCACGCCATGATCGGAGGCAGAAGCTCATAGTTTGTGAATGAGGCCCAGCGGAGCACCGTGGTCTCTTCTTTGACATTGGCTCCGATAAGCTTGGTGTTGGGGTCTTGCTTGGCCACTATTGTCCATGTGAGCAGTGCACCAGAAATACCGATAGCGTCATGAAAAGGGGGTTAGGTGTAGGAGCTTTCTTACAGTACCAAGCCACTGCTATGCTCTCGTACACGCAGAAGCCGTCAGCTGTCTCGAGAGCAGGTACCTTCCCCGTGTGGAACTTGGAAAGGTATTCATCGCCAACCCCACCCTTCTCGGCATAGACCTTGATTGGGAAAGCATTGACAGTCTCAAAGTCCAACTTGTTATAGTAGGCAACGAAGAGCACCATCGTCGACCGAGGTGCCTTCGGGTACGTGTAGATCTTTCCAAACGACATTTTGGTAGACTGATTCTTGTTGATTACTTGTTACAGTGTTGATCTTAACCTAACAAATGTACAACGACGAAGCTTGGAGACCAAGAAAGCCTGAATTGCTTCAGGAAGACTGTGAATGTATACACAGAGAACGAGCTGACAAATGTCCACTTGAGGGCGATTTTTTCGGCAAAGTGATAAGGGGTTCAATCCCTCCTACGCGACACGCCGGCGCCGACGCCAATCTACGGGGAGAGGTTCGGGTACGCATGCACGCAGCCCGCATGAATGGTCCGAGTGCTCCTCTGGACTCAGGATCACTTGACACATCATTGGAATCCCGATGACCCTAATCGACATCGCTTGTGGTATCATGTGAAGCTCTCAGCGGTGCTGCAGTGTTGATGATCCTCTCACATTGCTGATCCATTGTCATGAGAGGAGCTCCTCCCGCTGACGCTAGTCCCTTGCAGCAGCAGCTCCTCCACCACCACCTCCTCCACGGTTTGGTATCATCGGGGCGACGGAGCCGATCCGTATCGGCTCCACCGGATCCGACCTTCCCTAACGAGGTTTAGTTATCGGTTCTCGGTAAACTCATGGGTCTCCCGAGATTGGCCTAGTCATTTCGATCATTAGACCGGAGGTGGGCTTCAATGGCTACCGGGCTATCAATGCTCGGGACTACCAGTAAAATGAGTCGAGCATTGAGGATTGTTCTCATGACGCATTGTTGAAAGGCAGGATAGTTCGAGGGAGGTAGACAAAATGACGATCTCGTAAGTTATTCTCACTCTCGACCACACAGTAACCCTAAAGTTGATGCGATGTAGCCATGTATTAGTGACAGGGGCCACGGGACTTGTTGGATCGCACGTGGTAGACAACTTGTTGAAGAGGGGCATCAAGGTCCGGGCTGTCGCTCGGTCGAAACAGAAGGCAGACCTTTTCGCAGCCGCGAGACCCGAATTCGCCTCTCAACTGAGCTTCTTCTTTATAGATGATCTCAACACCCCTGACGTCTTCGTAGATGCCGTTAAAGGTATCGATGGGGTGATCCATGTTGCTAGTGTGAGTTTCCGTGAGTGTTCTGCGTGTATGGGGTTGCTCAAGCTCACCATGCATCATTCACTACAAGCCCCTGAAATATGACGTGGAAAGTTACGAGAAGGACCTCATACTTCCAGCAATACAGGGCGTCCGCTCCGTGATGGAAGCTAGTCAGGAGTCAGACGTTAAGCGGGTGGTCCTCACTTCATCCTTTGGTGCTGTATTGGATATGGGCAGAGAAGAGAGCCTCCCCTGGACCTACTCAACCAAGGACTGGAATCCAATCACATTTGAGGAGGCTTCATCTCCCACTGCTACCCCCCAGGACGCCTATCGAGGGTCCAAAACCATGGCTGAGCAAGAGGCCTGGAAGTTCGTTGAGGAAAAGAAGCCACAATTCGACCTCGTCACCCTGTGCCCATCTATGGTCTTCGGGCCCCTGGCTGATGCTCCGTCGTCGATTCAGGAGCTCAATGAATCCAACCGGCTGTTGTGGAGAGTAGCTTCAGGCGGCCCGTCGGAGCCACTGCCGCCTTGTCGTTTCAATTTCTGGATAGACGTTAGGGACATCGCTGAGATTCATGTGCAGTCGCTGCTGAATGAAGCCTGTGGTGGGAAACGATATGTGCCGGTTGCGCCGGAGCCGTTCACTTACCAGAAGGCCTCGGAGATCATGAACGATGCGTTCCCATCTCTGCATGGCAAGATATCATCTGGAACACAGGAGGTCAAGACGCATATAAAGGCTAATGTAGATCCAGTGGCAAGGGACTTCCCCGGTCTGAAGTTCAAGACTTTCAAGGAGACGGTTGTTGATTTCACGACCCAAGTTGTTGCTTTTGCCTAGATATAAGCGAGATACACCTAATTAAACATTCGAACACTTATAATGTGATCCTGTGGACATCGGTTTGAATGAATCAAGTACGTTTGGTGGAACGATGTGCACAGTTGTTTAGCAGCCCTCTATAGACGCAAAGTCCGTGCGCCACATCGAAATGGATCGCCCTTCAGCGGCTGATATCTATTTCACACAGACCATTCACCACATTGGCTGTGCATCCTTACATAAGAATCACTGCTGCAATCAAGTCCTTGGGATTGGTCAAGAATATCATTGATATATATATGACTCCTCGCTCAAAGGATCTTTTCCAATTGAACCATCCCCCGCAACAGAACATCCTTTTCCCCTGAGAACGCACTGCTCTGCACGGGGTTCAGCGGCCTCCTACTCCTCCCGCCTCCATAGCCATAATATCGATCTAGTGCCGCCTTCAAGCCGGACACCCCCAGCCTCACCAGGACCCAGTCCATGTCGCTCAGCTTCGTCTGCAGGTCCTGCGCACCCGCGAGATCTCCCGCATCATAGCGTACCAGCAGCTCGACGTGGATCTTGGGTGTGAAGTTGACCGCGGCGCCGATCAGGCCGTTCGACCCGGCCACCAGGCCGTGCAGGAAGAACTCCGACTTGCCGGCCAGCGCAGCGAACGGCGCCGTGATGCGCTTGTCGTGCGCCACGCGGTGCAGCTTGCCCAGGTTGCCGCACGTCAACTTGCACCCCACGATCTTGTTGGGGTTCGCGGCCGCCAGGGTCGCGATCAGGTCCGAGTCCAGGTCTATCCCGCCCGTCACGGCGGGAAAGTTGTACAACAGGGTGGGGATGGGAGACGCGGTGGCCACGTCGGTGAAGAACTTTTGGATGGTGGGGGGTTGCATTGCTCCGACTGTTCATTCACACGAGGCAGTAGATTTGTGGGATATGGTCAGTCCGCGGGACCTCTATATCTAAATAGAGGTGGGTTGAAGACTTACCCCAGTAGCTTGGGCTCAGAACGAGAGCATAGTCAGCTCCGGAACTTTGAGCTTCCTGACAAAGCTGGATCGTCTCCCGTGTGCTTGGCGCACCGCAGCCCGCGATTATGACCGCACCCGGCTTCCCCTTTTCCTTCAGGACAGCCGATGCAGTGGCTATCACCTCTTTCCTCTCGGAATGGAGCAGATGTGGCGCCTCTCCATTCGAGCCCTGAATTACCAGGCCGGCAACACCGGCTTCAGCAAGCCGTGTGACATGGACCTTAAGTGTTTCGAGATCTAGGGTCTCATCTTCATGGAAGAAAGCTACCACCGGTGTATACACACCCCGAGGGGGGCAAATAGGGGCCATGGCTTTTAGTTATGGTGATAGATGCTTCGACGTGTCTGGGACAATTCGTTGGCATAACATGTCTTGTTCTTATTCTAAACCCCCCTTTAAACCACAGTGAAAGCGTTATAAAAGACACGGGGCTTTGGTAGTCACCCGGGGTTGCCTGGCCCTTGCCTGGCCCACGCATGCTATCTCATTGGACTATTTGGTAGTATGGAAGTGGATGTTAGTGAGCTCCACCCGCTGAGACTACGGATTACTATATGTCTCGGCAACATTTGGAGGAGCCGATATAGGAAGATCGATCCTTGGGTCAAAGCTTGAGTTTGAGGAGATATTACGTTTGCATTGGTTTTGATGGTTGTTGTTCGAATGCTGCGCATTGATAGTAGTCATCCCCTACTGTCTACATAGGTATACAGTAATTTGATCGTGGGAATCATATCAGGGGTTGATTGGTCTACGAACATCTCCCAGTATCAATAAGCTCTCGACACCCCCCTCACCATGGGCTCTTCAACACCAAGTTCGATTTTCGAGCATGCGGAGTTCATCCCGCCTGATGCCATTTTCGATGTGACGAGAAGATTCCTCGGTGATTCATATCCGAACAAGGTCAATCTTGGTCAGGGAACTTACCGTGATGAGAAGGGCCAACCTTGGGTGCTGCCATCTGTTCGCATGGCAAAGACTGAACTTGGAGAGTGCGGCCATGAGTACCTACCTATTGCTGGCCTGAAATCATTCCGCGATGCAGCTGTGAAACTAGCGTTCAAGGGAACGAAGGCCTTCGACGAGGAACGAGTGAGTGCAACGATTGCAGAACTATCAGAGGTTTCGCTAACGGGAATGCAGATCGCCTCATGCCAATCACTGTCAGGCACAGGCGCGCTGCTACTTGCTGGTCTTGCCTTGAAAAGGGCCAATGCCGGGATCACCAAGGTGTTTATTACAGAACCGACGTGGTCGAACCATGCACTCCTATTCAGCTCTCTAGGCTTTGAAGTCAAGACGATACCTTACTACAAAGATGGCGCTTTTGACTTTGAGAGCTACATAGCCGGCCTCAGAGAAGCCGACTCCAGCTCGGCCGTAGTCCTTCACGCGTGCGCCCACAACCCGACAGGTTGCGACCCGACGCGCGAGCAGTGGAAGGACATCGCGCGACTCGTGCAGGAAAGGGGGATATTCCCCATCTTCGACTCGGCGTACCTGGGCTTCAACTCCGGCTCGGTCGACGAGGACGCGTGGGCCATCCGCTACTTCGTCGAGGACCTGAAGCTGGAGGCGTCCGTCTGCCTCTCGTTCGCGAAGAGCATGGGGCTCTACGGCGAGCGGGTCGGCCTCGTATCTTACGTCACGCAGACGGCTGCGACGGCGCGCGCCATGTCCTCGATCCTGGAGAACGTGCAGCGCGCTACGATTTCGAACCCGCCTGCTTACGGGGCTAGAATCGCGGCGGCCGTGCTAGGCACGCCTGCGATCGCGGAACAATGGGCGAAAGATCTCGTCGCCATGTCCAGTCGCATCAAAGCAATGCGACACAGATTATATGATGAGTTGTTCAAGCTCCAGACACCTGGAAGCTGGGTGCATCTCATCAAACAGACTGGCATGTTTGGGTACACGGGGATAAGCCCAGCGCAGGTTGCGTATCTCGAAAGTGAGTGAGCGAGTCCATACTGATGCTCATGCATGCAGCACCATTTCTTCTTCGCACCGCCTACTAATGCCCCCTACAGAAAACCACCATGTCTACATGGCGGATACGTCGAGGATCTCTATAGCGGGTCTCAATGAGGGCAACGTCCAATACTTTGCCAAGGCTTTGGATGATGCTGTGAGGACAGTGACGGGTTAGACTATTGGACAACAGGGGCTGTGAGTGCGTAGACTAGTACCTGGTATTGGATCTGCGGAATGCGCTCCTCCAGCTTGGTAGTCACTCGTGACAACAATCAAGCCTATTGAATCACTCGATTTGCCATTCCAACGTTGCTAGATTCTCCTCCCAGTGTACAATGTATGCGGTGTTGGTGCTCCGCGGAGGAGGCGAGGGCGGAAGACTGAGTGGAGCTCCGATGAGTGTCCACTTCGTCTATATAAGTGGTGAGTAGTGAGAGGTAGTGATGCGGCGCTCTTATCTTGATGTTCCGCGTATGGCGCTTGTGGAGGCGGGGAATCGTGCATATAGATTCCGGATCGGATATATAGTGATTTACCGATCATTTGTCGATGTTAGCTTTATGTTTGAGGGCCGCTAGGAGGAGCATGCCGAACGGCCTCCTAGCGGCTCATCACGCAAGATGGCGGTAATTCAGGGCCGACCCGCGATATCGCAGCTTATATGTTAGGGGGCTAGAAGTCAAAAGGGGCACTCAACTACATGATATAGCTGGTAGACTAGACGACAAAGCGACGTTTACTTCCATAATCAGTTACTGAATCCATTCTCCAGAGTGAACTTCGTGGTATTTACTCCGAACCTCGATTATTTATTGTTATTAGCCCTTATTGGAGAGATGGGTTCAATTCCGGAGCCAACGCGGGGAATCCGCATCGCGATCGATCGCGGCGGCACGTTTACAGATGTTGGTCAAGCCCTTCATTCAGGGGCTGAGCCCGCAAGCTTACATAATTATCTCAGTGTGTTGCTACCGTTCCCGGACAAAATGACATTCTGGTGAAGCTGCTGTCCGTGGACCCCAGTAATTATCCGGATGCCCCTGTTGAGGCTATCCGACGAGTCCTGGAGAAGGCGACCGGGAAGTCCTATCCAAAAGGGCAGAAGATTTCGTTACGGGGTGTTGGTACGTGGCCTCATGCATCTCCTTAAGCATAGCTTGCCGTGGCTAACACTGTTGAAGAGTCAATCAAAATGGGGACGACAGTGGCAACGAATGCCTTACTAGAGCGGAAAGGAGAGCGCACAGCTTTCGTCGTTACAAAAGGACTGAAGGTAAGTTCGCAGTTTGTGTAACCCCATGCTAAAACGAGGCAACGACTCAGTAACCGTCGAATAGGATCTTCTGCATATTGGGAATCAGTCAAGACCAAAACTGTTCGATATGGCCATCAACAAGCCAGACGTGCTGTACTCAAAAGTCATTGAGGTCGCAGAAAGGGTGACGCTCGAGGCTTGGACGGAAAGAAAAAGCCCTGTACCGGTTGACCTGCAATCAGACCCCGCCCTTGTTAAGGGGATAACAGGGGAAACAGTCAGAATCTTAGAAGCAATAGGTAAGCCAGGCCCTCACTCGCTTTCGTTCTCTCGTTATTGACTAACACTGTACTAGACCTTGAGGAGACAAGACAAGCTCTCCAGGAAGTCTACGACGAGGGATATCGCTCTATTGCGGTCTGCCTCATGCACAGTTACACGTTCCGCGATCATGAGCAGGCAGTAGGAAAGCTTGCGGAGGAGATTGGCTTCACTCACATTTCGTTAAGCGCCGAGCTGTCTCCCACCATCAAGATCGTGCCCAGGGGCAACTCATCCACGGCAGATGCGTACCTGACCCCGGAGATAAAGCGATACATCGCAGGCTTTGAAAGCGGATTTGAGGATCTGCGGTCGAGCGGGTGCCGCTGCGAGTTTATGCAGAGCGATGGCGGCCTGGTAGAGTTCTCCGGACTCTCGGGTTTGCGGGCTATCCTGTCTGGCCCCGCGGGGGGTTGTGTTGGCTACGCGAGGACCGCATATGATGAGCAAAATAGGACGCCGGTGATCGGGTTTGATATGGGTGGTACAAGTACAGACGTGTCCAGGTATGTCGTTGTCTCCCTTGCGAGTAAGCTTCGCGTGCTGAACCCATGGGAACAGATATGCCGGAAAGCTGGAGCAGGTGTTCGAGACTACTACTGCAGGTGTCACCGTCCAGAGCCCACAACTCGATATCAACACAGTTGCGGCCGGAGGCGGAAGCATTCTCAAATGGGAAGCTGGAATTTTCAAAGTTGGTCCGGACAGCGCATCGGCTCATCCTGGCCCGGCGTGCTATCGTAAAGGCGGACCCCTGACTGTCACCGATGCCAATCTTGTCCTGGGCCGCTTGAGGCCCGAGTTCTTCCCTAAGATATTCGGCCCGAACGAAGAACAGCCACTAGACATCGATGCAAGCCGGAGGCTGTTTGAAGAACTCACAATCCAGGTCAACAAAGAGACCACTGTTAAGCTGACCCTGGAGCAAATAGCAGCGGGGTGAGTTCGCCCATCCGTATTATTGTGAGTAGAGTGTTCCCTAACATGAGCCATAGGTTCCTTGACGTTGCCAACGAAGCAATGTGTCGACCAATCCGCACCCTCACCGAGGCCAAGGGATACGACGCTGGGCTTCATAACCTCGCCTCGTTCGGTGGTGCCGGTGGCCAGCACGCCTGCGACATTGCGAGGAAGCTGGGCATATCGCGCGTGCTCATCCACAAGTTCTCTTCGGTCTTATCCGCGTTCGGCATGGCTCTCGCGGACGTCGTCCACGAAGACCGCAGTCCCTCGGCTCTAACATTTTCCGAGGACCAGCTCGACGTCTTCGCCAGCGAGCTCGACAAGCTGCAGGTCAAGACGGTCGACGCACTGCTGAAGCAGCGCATCGCCAAGTTCAAAATCACCTCTGAGCGGTACCTCAACATGCGATTCCATGGGAGCGACACGCCCCTGATGATCCAGGAGACGCCTGGTGTCAGCTTCCTAGATGCCTTCAAGGACGCCCACCAGCAGCAGTTCGGGTTCTTGCCCGTCGGGCGGGATGTGATCATTGATGATTATCGGGTGCGATCTATCGGTGCTAGCGGGTTTGACATGCCTACGCCTTGGACAGAGGAGCTCGCTACGCTGACAACGAGCTGGGTGACCGACTCGAAGACAACGAAAGAGGCCTACTTCAAGGAGCTGGGATGGCACCAAACACCAGTACACAGCCTCGGCGCTCTAACGCCTGGGTCCAAGATCCGGGGTCCGGCACTGATCATAGACAATACACAAACCATCGTCGTCACACCCGGGTCAGTTGCGACCATCCTCACTAGCAACGTCGTCATCGATGTCGAGGTCGGAAAGAGGAAATCAGTATCATCGAAGACGGCGGATCCAATCCAGCTGTCCATATTCGGCCATCGCTTTATGGGCGTCGCGGAGCAAATGGGCCGCGCGCTTCAGAAGACGAGCGTCAGTACGAATATTAAGGAGCGGCTCGATTTCTCTTGTACTGTCTTCTCACCGGATGGTGGGCTCGTGGCGAATGCACCACATGTCCCCGCAATGGTATGTCCTCGTGTCTTGTTAAGCCAATAGACGATATGTAGCTAATGTTCTGGGTAGATCGGAAGCATGGCGTATGCAGTCAAGTGGCAGATCGATTACTGGGGTGACAACCTTCACCCGGGCGATGTGATCTTGTCCAACTCACCTGGTCTGTTTCTCTCCCCCTTTTCTGGTTCCCGGATGACTCGCTAACGCTACTTGATGGTTCTAGTCTGCGGTGGCACACATTTACCTGACTTGACAGTCATCACGCCCATCTTCGACGTGGAAGGAAAGATCATCTTTTGGACTGCATCTCGCGGCCACCATGCCGACGTAAGTGTCTTGTTCGACACCAACTATTCTATGTATCCTAAACTAACACACTTCGTCAAGATCGGCGGGATACTCCCGGGATCCATGCCGCCTAACTCGAGAGAGCTCTGGGAAGAAGGCGCCGTCATCAAGGCATTTAAGGTCGTTGAGGGAGGCAAGTTCAAGGAAGAGGAGTTGACTGATCTCCTTATGGCGCCTGCCAAGACCCCAGGCTGCCAGGGAACGCGGTGTCTCCGCGACAACATCTCGGATATCAAGGCCCAGGCCGCGGCCAACCACCGTGGAAGTCAGCTCATCCACGGGCTTATCGCGGACTATGGACTCGAGGTCGTACAGTTCTACAGTGAGTAACGAGTACAAAATGCTCGATGACACCTAAGCTGATTCCATCTGCCTACAGTGGAGGAGATCCAGGGAGCTGCTGAGCTCGCCGTGCGGGAGATGTTGAAGAGGATTGCGAAAACAACGAATGGAAAGCCGCTCGAAGCAATCGATTACATGGATGACGGCACCCCAATCCAGCTAAGAGTCACAATTGACGAGAAGACTGGAGGAGCGATCTTCAACTTTGAAGGGACAGGTCCGGAGGCTTACGGTAACTGGAATGCGCCGATAGCAATCTGCAACTCGTCTATCATATTCGCTCTGCGCTGCATGGTCAACAGTACGTATCTAAGAGCACCCCCATGTCTTCCGATGTCACAGGAGCCCTGCCTGGCATATACGTAATCTCAAACAAAACTTAAAGAGGAGCGTATACTGACCCTATTATTCCCGTACAGTGGACATCCCGCTCAACCAAGGCGCCATCCGACCCATCGAAGTGCAGATCCCGGCGGACTCGCTCCTGCGGCCATCAGAGGAGGCGGCCGTGTGCGCGGGCAACGTGCTGACGTCACAGCGGATCGTGGACGTGATCTTCCGGGCGTTCGGTGCCATGGCGGCGAGCCAGGGGTGCATGAACAACCTGACGTTCGGCACGGACGACGGGGACGACACGTTCGGGTACTACGAGACCATATGCGGCGGGTCCGGGGGCGGCCCCACGTGGGACGGCACCAGCGGCGTCCACACCAACATGACCAACACGCGCATCACCGACCCGGAGGTGCTCGAGCGCCGCTACCCCGTCGTCCTGCGCCGGTTCTGCCTGCGGCCCGGCAGCGGTGGCGTCGGCGCCCACCCCGGCGGCGACGGCATCGTCCGCGACGTCGAGTTCCGCCTCGCGGGTATCAAGGTCTCCATCCTGAGCGAGCGACGCGCGTTCGCGCCGTACGGTCTCGAGGGTGGCGAGGACGGAAAAAGAGGCCAAAACCTGTGGGTTAAAAAGACTGGTCGCACGATCAACCTCGGGGGTAAGAACACGGCTTTGATGAGCGCGGGGGATAGAATGGTTATTCTGTCGCCCGGAGGGGGTGGCTGGGGCAAGCCGGATCGGGTCAACGGGAAAGGAGTTGCTGGCACCCTTGTGGAGAAAGTGGCCAAGTCGTTTGTTGGGGTGGCTAATGGTACTGTCGATATGATACAATCTATGGGGGAGTCCGCATGAGATTCCTACTAAATTACTGAGAGGCATATTAATGGCACGGGTAATACGGAACATAGCATTTGGATTATAAATCATTGTCAAGAGGTCCGTGTCGCAATTCCTACTACACAGTGAGGGTTGTATTGTTACCGACTTTCCCTCCGGTGACTTGTAATTGTAGTAGTTGCAGCGTCAGTATTGTCCTGCAAATCTACCGTGGCAAAATTAACTTGCGTGCACCATAGTACCATTCCGATTTATGACATATAATATATCAATCGGTTTTCCATTTTGATTTAAAGCGGTTATTTTCGTATGAGGCCACATTATAATATCAGAGTAATTGGATCTTGGGCCAATGCTATCACATTGGATATTGTAACATAGACAATCTTCGTTTCTATATGACTAATGCTTCTTGCTTGACTTCATCGGTAACCCCTGAGTGGTTTCAGTCCTGGTCACGCGTTACTTGATAGTTATGTATTACTCAGCTCATGTCCCCTTATTCGAAATTTCTACCTTACTTCGAAGTATCGGCATATAGACGGAGTCCTGGTGTCCTGAGCCAACTGAGTGACTCGATTTAGAAAGATCCCTGTAGCGCCGGCATCAGATGGTTCATATTCTAATCATCAGAGTATCGAAGGAGAGAAACATAGTAACAAGATCTTAAATTCGTGTAAATCCAAAGATAGAGGTGATATCCTCTGCAGAGGGGAGGGCTTTTGAGGGCCACTGCTGTAGTACCATAACCAGAGTTACCCTTGTTGTCCCGTCGTAGGCTGCGGCAATTATATCCATGGTACGCCACTTTGCCGGTTTCTTCTGTCAGTTACGACCCGTGACCGTCATGGATACCCGCTTCACCTTATGATGCGTTGAGACGATATTACGTGAGCCGGTGTTGTCATATCATACATTATTAATCACACTTGCAAGAACGTTATTAACATCAGGAGACCGAATGTGAAGCAATACCCATAGTTAGTTCACTCTGCGATTCAGGCACCTAGTTACCTACTAATTATGAAGAATCTACACGGTAGGGTAAGAAGGGCGTACAGAAAGACCGTGCAGACCGACACGGAGCTTCCCGTATTACATGAGAACAGCGCAATGTAAGGGCCGGAAAGACCCGGGGACGGTCCTCTTACATAAATTCTCCGTCGACATCTCGACGGAGGTGGGTCCGGTGCGGGTCCGGTGCGGGTCCGGTGCATGCTCGGGGACTCGAAAGGCTGACGAAAGTCGCGGCCACAATAGTTAGTAACATACTCATATCTGGATATATGCAAAGAGCAAATAACGTACGAAGAATACTGTACCAAGGCTTAGCGCTTTTGATGAGTTCCAATGCCTTCCTGCCATTACATTGTATTGCCTTCAGGCCTTAAGCCGATTGAAGCATGATGCCATTGAGTCACATTGAGCCTTTAGATCAATTACCGCAGCATGAGCATCGTACTGTAGCTTTATGGGCATGTTACTAAGAATTGTGGTCGCAACTTTCGTACTATCCCCTATCAATCGTTGTCGGGAACTGTACAGAATAATGCCGCCATGATCTAAGCATCAGCTTAAAAGGGGGTAAATATCAAATAAGTGTATAGCTGACAGATACGTACGACTTACGTACATTTGTCAGCGCCAACAGAATACAACCTCCTGTATGAACTACGGTGAATGTATAAGAGCAGATGGTCGGTTTCAAGTTGCAAGTATTAGAATCGGAGATACAGCAACAAACTGGTGAATAATATCAGTTCATTGCCTAGTAGTTCCTCATCGCATATCTCAGCCCCAACTAGTTTCACATACCCAAGCCGTTCCATCCTTCAAGCCCCCCCGCGTCCCATCTCCTCCCCCTTCAGATAACTAGAAGCATAACAAAAATGCCAGACCAAACCGTCTTCCGCTGGACCAGCCCCATCACGGGCACGGAGAGCCTGCAGGAGTTCCGCGAGCCGATCCCGCGGCCCGGGCCGGACGACGTGGTGGTGGCGGTGCGCGGCGTCGGGGTCAACTACCGGGACGTGGCCATCGCGAACAGGACATACCCGCTTCCCATCAAGCAGGACCTGGTGCCCATGGCGGACATGGCCGGACGGGTGGTAGAGGTGGGCGCGCGCGCCGCCGCCGCGGGCCTGTTCGCCGTCGGTGACGCCGTCATCGCGATCTCCAACACCAAGCTTCTGTATGGCTCGATGACCGCCGAGGCCGCCAACAGCACCTTGGGCGGACCCATCGACGGCGTCCTCCAGGAGTACGTCGCCCTGCCGGCCCACATGCTCATCAAGCTACCGGCGCCGGCGCCGGTGCAGGGATCCCCACAGGCCTCCAGCCTCGTGCAGTGGGCTTCGTTCCCCGGCACTGGCTCCACCGCGTGGAATACCCTCTATGGCAATATACCGCTGAAGCCCGGGATGACGGTGGTTCTACAAGGTACGTGAATCTCTTACCTGGATTTTCGTTCCATTCTACCTGGTCGCCCACCAACCCAACCAGCCTCCTGCACTACTGGCGGAGTTAGACCGCTTGGTAGCTTCTTGATTGCTATTTGTTAGCCGCAATGTTGTTGACACTGACGTGACTATCACCACAGGGACCGGCGGCGTCTCGATAATGACCCTGATCATGGCCCGCGCGGCGGGCGCGACGACGATCATCACGTCGTCGAGCGACGAGAAGCTCGCGTACGTGAAGTCGACGTTCGGGGCGGACCACACGATCAACTACAAGACGCATCCGGAGTGGGGGGCCGAGGTGCAGCGCCTCACGGGCGGCCGCGGCGCGGACCAAGTGGTGGACGTCGGCGGGCTGGGGACGATGCGGCAGAGCCTGGCGGCCGTCGCGTACAGCGGCATCATCTCCCTGGTCGGGTTCCTGGCGGACGAGGATGAAAAGAAGGAGCCGATCGACTGGCTGATCCCCACGCTCAGCCGGGGCGTCATCCTCCGCGGCATCATGATGGGGTCGAAGCAGCAGACCGAGGAGGCCGTTCGCTTCGTCGTGAGCCGCGGCCTGCAGCTGCCCGTCGACAGGACCTTCGGCTTCACCCGCGACGAGGTCATCCAGGCGCTACGCTATGTTGAGGAGGGCAAGCAGATTGGGAAGGTCGTTATCACGGTCGGGAGCGATTAGTAGATTAATTAGTCTTCGTGTGAAGCAGGTCATGGTGGTAGTAGTTCTTAGTCAAATGGGGTAGTAAACAATATATATCTGGTTACCAGACGCCTATGCCCCTGTAATCAATCAAACCAATGCCTGTAACGCCGCCTGATAATGCTGGAAATATACCATGGACTAGTTAGGGAACGCAGATGATTCGCAGTATGCTCGCAAAAAAGCAATATAACGAGCCCCCGTTCCACCCGCACCCCCATGATCACCGAGGCGGTAGCACCTGAGGCGGGGCGATCCGCGTATCCAGCACACGCCTATCCACGACCTTGAACTCGAACAGCCTGTCGAGTTCCTCCTTGACCGCCATCAGCTCCTTGTTCGCCTTCTGGAGCTTCTCGGGCTGGTTCTCCTCCTCGACAGTCAGCTTGACGTTCAGGATCCATTTCTGCGCCGGATCGACAGGTCTCAGGTCGGACCAGGCAGGCAGCGCGGTGGTGGGACGACCTGGAGACTCTGGCAGTTGGTACGTCCTGCTAAATACGAACTCGACGTTCGTCCGGACGTACGAGAACGTCTCGTGGATGAGCTCGTTCTTGAATCTACATACACCATCAGCCTCAGCGCATCATCATGAAGTAGGGTGCGGGGCTTCCTTACGTGTGCCCGTTGTCCGACATGGTCGTCAGCAAGTTCCGCTGGTCTGGGATGTCGATCTTCTTGCGCTGGGTGACGGGGGTGTCGCGCAGCGGATCCGGCAGGTCGGTCCACCGCAGCGTTCCCGGCATGCCGTTCAGGTCCACGGTGGCGCCGCTCCCGAAGTCGCTCTCGGGGAAGACTTCGTACGCCAGCTGCAGGACGTACGAGGACCGCTTGAGATGGTTGCTGAGCTCCTTCCACAGCGGTAGGGCTTGGCCCGACTGCCGGAAAGTCCGCTGGTTGGGCAGGCCGCGCGGCTGCGGCTGGCCGGCGTAGTATAGCGTGCGGTAGACGTTCTGGCGCGCTTGCATGCAGGTCAGGCCCTGCAGGATGGCGCAGGCCATCTCGAAGTCATCCTTCCTCACGGGCGCGGTTAGGAACAACTCATACATGATGAATGCCGATTGTGGTGATGAATTGGATGTTGAATCTGATCAATTACGATGATGCCGATTCTGATTATGGTAAAGATCGAATAATGCGAATACTACCCAAGTAGAAAGAGTGAGAGTTGGGTATAATTGGGTACGGCGTCGTTGTTGTTCGTGAGGAAGTGAAAGTTGCTGTCAAGAAGTTGAAAACAATAGGAAAGTGAAAGTGATCGCTGATAGGTTGTGTAGGTACTGCCCTAACTTAAGGCACTAGTTACGCCCCACCACTGACCCATAACCTTAATGGCTTGCAGCAATCCCCCCTGGCTTCAAGGTACCTGTATACATGTATGTAGTTTATAGCCCCCCCGCATTTGTCTCTGGAGTCTGGAGTATTATAGGGGTGGTTGTGTCTAAGATGGACTGGATAGTGGAAACACAAGGAGACTCCTTACCCCTTTTTTGTATCCTATATCGATCAGCTTATGAACCTGGCTCCCTTGCATCGAGTCTTAAATACAGATTACGACAAATAAAGAACACCATCTAGCATGCACATGCAGCTACGCAGCATGGCGAAGAAGCATTATATTCAAGAAGTCGAGACTCGAGAATAAGACAATATAGGTCATGTCAACTTCTATAACTCGGTCTCGAAACATTTCTTAGGCATCATTTACCCGCCTTGATTTCATCTGCAATCTTCTCCGCCAGTGCATAGACCAGGGCTTGGGGATGCCCCGAGGGCAGCATAGCAAAGGAGCTGGTATCCACGACTCGCAGCCCGGAGACTCCTATGACCTTGCAGCTAGTATCGACGACCGCGGTCGGGTCGTCCGTCTTCCCCATCCTGCAGGTCACCGAGGCGTGGTAGAGCGCCGACAGTGTCTTCCGGATGGTATCGAGTATCTGCTCGTCCGTCTCCACCGCCGGGCCCGGGGAGTACTCCACCGGGTCAGCTAGGATCGCCTGTATGGTTTTGGTGGAGAAGAGCTGGCGCGCCCTCTTGAAAGCCGCGACAGCGACCTCCTGATCGACGGGATCCGTCAACCAGTTAGGGTCGACGACAGGAAGGTCCGCCGTATCTGCGGACTTGATAGTTACCGAACCGCGCGACCGCATGGCCATCGGTGCAATCAGAAGTGCGACGTAATTGTACCCGTCCTTGGGTGCTCCCTCGAACAACGGGTTGGAGTAGTCCCCGTAGTACGCATCCATGGACATGTACTCGACTTCGGGGAACGAGTCAGGCAGGTCGGATAGAACAGCAATCGCTTCCTCGGACAGCAACTCCCTCGGAAGCTTCTCCCAAGCCACAAAGTCCGTCCCGGAGTGCGCGAGGGGGCCTCGAGCCTTGGTGAAATACTGAATGAGGAGTGGCACGGCTTTAGCAGGATCACCAGTTTCTGCGAGTATTGTATCAAGTTTGACTCGGTAGGAAGGAGCGTACATGACGTGGTCTTCCAGGTTCTGCCCTACGCCAGGCCGATCGGCAACAACAGAGATGTTGAGCTTCTTCAATGCCTCGGCAGGGCCTACTCCGGACACCATGAGGAGCTGCGGGGATTGGAAGGCGCCGGCCGAAAGGATGATTTCCCGTCTGGCCTTTAGACACAGACCGGAATCAACAGTCACGCCTGTAGCTCGCTTTTGTTCATCGAATAATATCCTCTTCGCTGAGGTCTGCTGGAAAACCTTGATATTGTGTCGGGCCTGGCAGAGATCCAAGAAGGCTGTTTGTGCAGAGCTCCGAGATGCTGTGGTGGGGTCTATGGTATTTGTGCAATACTGAGCCCCGATGAGGTTACCACAATTGAGGTCATCCGTAGTCGGAATTCCAATCTCGTTGAAGGCCTTTTCAAGATACGTTGAGAAGGGCCGGACATTGTTGTAATAAGAAACTTGAAGCGGACCGCCTTCAGGAACAAAGGCCTTCGAACTGTACTGTGGCACTGGGTGAGGAGCCCAGGTTGCATGATCTGGAGGAGTGAAATGGCAACTCTTCTGGAAGTAAGGAAGCATCTTGTCAAATGTATACGACTGGTCATCGACCATGTCGGCCCATTTCTGTAGAGATCCAGCATCTGGGCGGATGTACATCATGAAGTTCCTTCCGGAGCTGTAATAGCAGTTAGTTACCAGACTATACCCCTGGTGGAGGGGCAACTTACCTTCCGCCCAGGCATTTTCCCCGGGGATAGGGTAACTCCCGATCCAATACACCCTTCTGTGGTGTCGTTTTGATACCCCAATCCACTGCTGTATTTGTGAACGTGGGCGAGGTTCCGTTCCAAGCACAAGCGCCCAGTGGAGTCGACGACAGCACCGGGTTCCCGATCT
The DNA here is from genome assembly GCA_022225965.2 of Diatrype stigma. NCBI lineage: Eukaryota > Fungi > Ascomycota > Sordariomycetes > Xylariales > Diatrypaceae > Diatrype > Diatrype stigma. The sequence continues at coordinate 137,314 of JAKJXP020000091.1, forward strand.
GATAGTAGGTTCCAGCCTCAACCACCGCGACAGACATCGTAGGATCCTCAGAAAGGCGGGCAGCCAAGGTGAGCCCAGCTGTACCGCCACCAACAATCACATAATCGTATGAGGCTTCCATCTTATCAGCGGCGTGGGGACCTTTCGTAAAACCAATGAAGGATGTGATGTTGAGAAGGTAGGGCACGATACTATATATGTTAGGATGGAAGGACTACAAACCGAAACAGGAACCGACGAGACCTTGGGTACGATGACAATTTAAATATCACGGCACGCGTTGTAGACGACGGGCTCTCATCTCGCCGATGTAAGGGGACATAGAGTTAAGTGGATTGAGGGGATGACCAACATGCCTAAGGTGGCAATGCACATCGCATATAACATATTACTGTAAAAGACAGAACTGGAGCTGCCAGGGATTACCAACGTCGCACTCGCATACCCATTTGACCAAAATGTCAATACGGTCATCTGGGTTTGCTCCATATCCCTGTTGGGCCGGCACCTTGCATATTGATGTTGTATTGAGCTCCCAACGAGACGATGCATTTAGTACATAGCCTGCTAGTATTATGTAATAGACAAGTCTTTACCTTAAGGACAAAAAGGTGGACGAGAGAACCAATGTAAGTTTACTTCCAAGTTGTTAGAATGGCGGTTCGGAAGGCTATATCATTAGTTATCCGCAGGGTGTTACGCAACGTAATCCATTATAACCAGGACCTTTAATAAATGGATTGCAATAATTGCAACCAACCCCTTAGATTTAATGGATTGCCGTTACGTAATTGCAACCAAATTGCAATAAAATTATACGGTTATAATATCCTAGAAATAAGGGTATATATAAAGGTTATATAATAAATTCTTAGTATTTAGGAACCCGTACGCGTTAAAATATACATATTCGAAACGTATCTTTTATCTTTCCGATTTATATTACCCCTTAATTACCGTTCCCCTTTGCATCCCTTTCCCTTTTTTCCTTAACGTCCGGACCCCTTATTTCTAACCCTTATTAATTCCGGCAATATAGCGATGCCTGGATGTATGTTAGCCACAAATCACCAACTACTGCAACGCTACAACCGTTACGCAACGAGGAAGCTATCGTGGATTGCGTTGCAGGTTGCGCAATCTCGGGAAAATCCCGAATGGATGGATTGCAGAAGCTGGTGGCCACCAAATGGTGGCCATCGCGTTGCAGTGGTGGCGTTACGTGACACCCTGGTTATCCGACACATTACTATTGAACCCTTCATGTAAGACCACCCAATCTATTCTTTCCCAGACCCAGCAAGCTTCGCGACCACCCGCGCAGCGATGTCCTTACCAGGGTTCTTCTGCGCAATATCCCCTAGCTCTTTCGCTTTTTCATGTAAAGCCAGACTAACTTCACCTCCATCTATTACCTTCATAATGGCATCTCGCAGACAGCTGGGTGTCCAGTCCGGACTGGTCTCCCGGCAGCCCCAGACCCCAACCCCAATATCCTCCACGAGCTGCGCGAAGCTGTAGAGATCTAGCCACTGTGGTAGAATCACTTGTGGTACACCAGTACTAAATTCAGAAATCAGTCAGTTTCATCGTTGCTAGTGAATGTGAGGTGATATCGGCTCAAGGGGTGGGCAGGATAGGGGCTCGGAAACAATATCTCGCCGATTGAAGAATTGACGGAGGATGAAGCTTGATTCAATATATACCTGATAGTCTCGTGGTAGCATCCCGCCCCGCCGTGATGGACTGAGGCGATAATATGTCCAGACTCGAGGAGTGATGTTGGGTCAATTGGTATCCAGCTTTCTACCTTGATACGCCCGTTGTCCAAGAACGGTTGCAAAGGACGCAAGAAGTCATCGCTGTACTCATCCCACTTCCCCACAGCATACAAGTCACGCCTCTGGAACTTCCAGAGGATTTGGACGTCTGTATTTCTAAGCACCTCCGCGAGGCCGTTCGCCATGGCAACAGCCTTCGGTTTGTGGTATACGAACCCGCCACCGAGGTTGACAAGCACGGTGGGCGCGCGAGCGAGCCATGCAGCAAATGCTGGATCTTGCTCCTCTGCAGAGCCCAAAGACAGCGTGATTGGTCCCGTGCAGGTCACATTCGGCGGCACCACATCGACTGGGCGTGAAGCTTCCGGCATTGTTTGTGTCAGCCAGGGTACATCTGGTCGGTGCAGGCCAAGAAAATTGATGGGATCCTTGAGGCCGTGGGCTCTAAGCAGGGCTTGCTTCTTGCGTATGTCCGGCATGAACAACATGGATGAGATAAATCGAAAGTTGAGGTAGATGTTCTCCGGTATCAGGTTCCAAGGGACGGGGTACGGGAATCCCGAGCCCATGCTAAACAGGACTGTTAGCGACAATGTCACAACACATAGGGCGGGGGGAGGGAGGAGGGGGTGGCGCATAACGGCACTCAGTAGCAAAAGGTCCCGGGTTTAAGGAAGCTTACGCGGGATATTTCCAAAGCATAGCGCCCCAAGGTTGCTTGTCGGGGAAGCTTTCAATCAACGTGTTCGGCACAAGGAATGCATGCAGCCGGTTCTGGTCTCTGATGGCATCAATAGCAGGTCGAAGGAAAGTGTCTAATATCACAACGGCTGGATCGACCTCAGCCAGGATCTGATTTATCTGCTCATACATAGCAAGGTGATCCTCGACACTCCAGGGTGAGACATAGAGTTGGAAATCTCTGCACAGAGCCTCAATTCCTTCGCGTCCTGGTCGATGTATAGCGTTGTCTGGTGTCTGTCCGGCAGCCATGGTCGCTCTTATAAGGGAAAGGCCATTGATTTGGTGAAACTCAATGCCTTGCGCAGTCCCTGTTTTCTTCTGTACATAGGAGGTGACTCTCTGGAGCCTGGGGCGCAATAAGTCGAACGAAGCGATGTGCACTTGCACGTGAGGGTGCTGTTCCAATAGTGTCTTAGCTGTCGCTAGATTGATGTTCGAGAACCCAGGCTCGCTATTGACAATGAACAGTGCTGTGTTATTTCTGCCGATGATAGGGGGGATTGGTGTCTGGACAGGAGATGTCCAGAAGGATAGGAACAATCCTAGTCCGGCGATGAACACCGAGACAACAATAGCCAATGGTCTCAGCATCTTTGAAGGGGTAGGTGGGCATAGAGCCACGAGTGTAAAGTCAAACAGAATGTGATGGATATGAGAACCACAAGATGCAGTGTTATGGTTATATAATTATATTATCTTATACTTATATTGAGAGTTCTCATACATTCTCTACATTCGACTGGATACGAATACGAGGTGGTCTTGGTCTTGATATATTCCCTTCCCCCTGTTAAACCAGCCAATGAACTGAGGGCTTTGGGACGGTGAGGTTCAGTACATGCCACCAATCACAATCCTGGTTCATGTCTATACTAGATGTCCGAAGGACTTCGTAATCCACCAGACATGTAAAAATCTTCCCCTTTCCGGCCAACAGGGTGTTTAGTGCTGATGAGCCAGTATACAAGAAATCATCCAACCCATCTATTCTCCCAGAGGTAGATTAGCGAACATTACAATGGATAATCAACGAGGTTATAAGAATTAAGCACTTAAGCACCGATCAGTCCGTAGGGATATAGCGTGATAAGTGGATCGCACTATATATAGTGAGCGGCACAAAATATCTTACAACGTATTTCGTAGCGCTGCGATCAAGGACTAGCGGCACCGCTTTTGCAACATCAATAGGCAATCTCTTTGACTTCAAGGAGACGGGAGATATAACATCAAGACGGCATCTTGCGAACATCATGACTTAGAAGGAAGTGGAAGTATCTTCGGAGATAAGGGGGAAGGAAGAAAAATATAAAAAAGGGGGTATATGAGAAAAGCAAAAACATACAACACCGGGGATTCGCTGGTCGTCACCGACCCAACTACTAATCCGGCGGTATCTGGTTTATCTAGGGGAGAGCGGACGGGATCCCGAGTTCTCCAGATCCTATGGTCGTATGTGAAAGAAGAGTGAAATATTTCACTATATGTAGGCCTGCTGCCGGTGATCTGGGAGTTGAATCGTAGATACCCCACTATCAAGAAATCACATACTGGGAAGACGTACTATGATGCCGGTGGTCTTACTAGAGAACCAATCACTGCCTCTAACGAGCTACACTGTATAACCCTTGTCCATTTCATGGTGCTTGCTGTAGAGTCTTCTCCAAATTCATGGTGGTCCTCCTTCTCCCTAAGGCTGGCCCCCTTGTTACCACACCAATATGTGAGGTTGAATAGTGCTAGGGGTCCAATATAGAACTTTCGTCGTTGGTCAACCTTCAAACTGTGCCTCGCCATAACTACACCATCTGACTCGGCTGCTCAAACCCAACAATGGTAAGACCACGGCATCTGTAGATTCTAGTTGCTTCATGTTGCCACTGTACCCCAAGCGTCCCTTTCCGACTGGTACGAAGGCCACGGGCGTCCGTGTACTCGGGGTAAGGGTTGCTGCCTCGGGGTGCCATTCCTCCTCATTCCCATCTTAACAGAGGCCATAGGAGTGCGGTGCAGGGAGGTACCAAAACGCAGTACGGTCCACGTTGTCGATGTACATGCACTTCTGGGAATACAGTGCCTGTAGTCCGTTCAGCCATTGATAACCGGACGGTCCCGTGGCCGTCGTGTTGATAGTATAACTGTGGTACTTCCAAGGCAGACCCAACCGCTAAGTCATGTATTTGTCGAAATCTTCGAAGCCTACGTTTGAGGCAAAGGCCAATCCGAGAACGACAGTGCCGCCATTGGGGGGCGTAATTTACCACATGCTTCTAGGTCTCTAGGTTCTCCGGTTTGATGATTCCAGAATCAGTGATGTAGATTACCTAGGGGGCCTTATCATGCCCGAGGAAATTCAAGGCCTTTTGGGTGTCACATGCTTCCTGGATGATCTACAGCCTCAGAAAGGGGCTAGGGGGCTGGCTGCCAGTTGATGATCAGCTGTTCGTCATCAGCCAGGGGGTCGGGAACCTCCAGCTCCAGCTGCAGGCCCGCCCTGGAGCTATTAACCATATAGTTAAAGCGTTGCTCGGGCCAGGCCGAGCTCGAACTTCGAGCTCTCGAAGGACTCAAGCGTCGAAGACCGACCTGGTCCACGACAGCTCTTGTCTTCATTCCATCTTCAGATCTTTTTACAATTTTACAATTTTACAACCCGGGCCAGAATCGATCCTTCTCCAGTAAGTTATTAATCCCGATAATAAATAAAAACCCCCCTTTCGCGCAGAATATTGAATCGAAGTGAACATTAGGTATGTATTGCGTAGCTAGTGCCCTAATGGTACTACCCATACCTAAGTAACCGCCTTTTAGTACTCCACCTGCTAAGATTCTTTTGAATCTATATCATCAGTTTTTTTTTTACAGTTATTTTTTGCTTTGTACTTGCAATAAGTTATAAATCCCTTATACGCTTTCGTTTATTTATAACGATTCGAATTTTTTTTTTATTAATTCAATTTATTAAAAAATAATTATATTCCTTTAAAAGACGAAATTATTGCATTAAATACGAATACGTTTATAATTTCCAAAAACGAAGCTATCGTTTCTTAAATCGATTATAATCGAAAAATAATACGAATAATTAAGTATTCGATTATTTAACCTTATATACGGTTTTTTCATAAAGATACGAATCGATATATTATACTTTCGTTAAATTTAAACGAATTTCATAATTTAAAATTCGGGCATTATATATGCTTAAATACGAATATTCGTATTAATTAAAATATCATTTAATATAGCAAATTTTATAACAAAATCGCATTAATTATATATAACCCACATTAAGAAAAATATTTTCGATTAAGCAATATTAATTAAACACTTATTTTTAAAATCCTTATAATTTAATAACTTAATTAATCCATATTAAAATATACTTTATCCGTAAGTTTTTTTTACGAGCTTAAAAGATAATAAATTATTAGCAATAATTCTTATAAGTCGTTTTTATTATTTACAAATAAATAAAGCCGTATAATATAAAACCAATAAATTTAATTCTTTTTTTTTAAGCAAATGCCGAAACTTATTTAATATTTTTTACCGCGTCGAAATAAATTATTACCGCATAATGGTTAATGCCGAAAAATAAATAAAAAGATTAATTAAAAAAAGTTAATATTAAAAATTAAGAAAATTGGCCTAAGGAATATAAACCTTTTGCCGTTTAATATTTTGCTATAATAAGGTATCGCCGCTTTCCGGTTTTTGCCGGGCCGATTATTGTTTTAATTGCTTGCTAATAAAAGTTTCGCCGCATTTTGGTTTTTTATTAAGTCAAATTTTGTTTTAATTGCTATTAACGAAAGTTTTGCCGTTTTTTAATTGCTATTAAATTTTACGATAAATAACAATCTCATTATTATCTTTTCGAAAATGCCTTTTTTAAAAAATAAAAAGATTTCCGGAATTAAAAAAAGTCCGTCTTAAATAATGTCGAATATTACGGCTTTAAATATTTTTATTACAGGAATATTTCCAAATCGGAAAATAAAGATATCTTTTCGGCGGTTCTTTTTTAAAAAAAGCAACGCATTTACGTACGTACTTTATTAACGTCCTTTATATAATGGGTAATGCCGAAATTAAAGAATACAGGTTACGATCGAAAAAAAAACAAAAAATTCGTTCGAAATTTTTATATTTATTTAAAAGTTAATATTAACGGCTTTAAAACTTAATAAATACGCCTTAATTATTTAATAAATAAATATAATCCTAAAGGCTAATATAATCTTAAAAAACTTTGACGTTTTATTCGTATAACGAACGAAAGAAATTAAAACAATTCGGAATAAAATAATCCGAAAACTTTTAATTATTCCTTTTAATATTAAAGATTAAAAGCCGATATTCCGAATGGTATCGCATAATCGAATGAAAAGTTCTTTATAACGAATTAAAATAAAAGGAATTCCAAAAGGAAATTTATCGATTAACGACTTTCGAATTTATTAATATTAAGCTTATATTTTTAATCGTAACGAATAAAGTTACCGAAATAATAAATAATAACAATATTATTTTAAAAAACATTTTAATTTATTCGTAAATATTAATAAAAACAAAATAAGTTATGCCTTTTATATAAAAAAATAAAATATTACCCTTATTATTTAGAATATAATAAGCATTATTCGAATAATTCGAAAAAGTACTAAATGCTTTATTCCGAATGCCGGCAAAAATGAATAAAAAATCGGGTAATAGCCGGAATTGCCTTTTTCCCGAATATACCGTCGAAGAGAATATTAAATATAAAAACGAATTTAAATGCTACGGTATTATAATTTATCCGTAATATATTTATAAACGATTCGGAAATTAATAAGTATATTTTAACGATTTCAAGTAATTTATATTATACGAATCGCTTAATAAATCCGAATTAATAGCATCGTTAAATAACGGCGATATTAAATGCATTAATATAAGCATTATGAATTATTAAATTTATATTAATATAAAGAATATTATTAAAATAATTCATAATAATGCCCGATATTCCTTAATTGCGCCTTATAACTTAATAAAGTCGAAAATTCTTCGAAATAACGGCATTATTTTTAATAAATATAAAAACCGTTTAATTAATAAGAAAACCGGTAATAAATTTATTAGTATATAATAAATGCATAACGTTAAGGTTATTTCAATTATTTCCGTTTTTTATTTTTTATTTATATAAATAATATTCTTCGTAATAATTAATTTTTATTAAATATATAAAAGATTTATATATGCCAGTTACGAACGCATATAAAAGGCATATGTTATCCGAAAATTTATATTCCCGATGCCGAAAAATATAACGTATAAAATATGCCTATAAATAAAAACATAACGGCAAATAAATAAAAAGCAAATTATTTTTATAATTTACTTTTTGTTAGGTGAAATTGGAGGTCCAGTTACTTTGACCGAAAGAACAAGATGGAATATAAAGGTGCTAACTACGTTGGGAAATATTCAGGTTATCTTATAACTACTAATTAAAGCGTGGATTTATAATAGTCTCGAATCCAAATTGTTGCTCGGAAATTTATGGCTAAACAGTTACGGCGTAATAATAAATTATATAAAGAAACATATGAAGCTATTTTTTTGTAAAGGGTTCGGATTTGCATTTGAGGTTATCCGGAAAATATCCTTTATTAAAAAACGAATCGTAATTAAAGTTAATATAATTATACCGTCTTAAATAATAGTTTCGGTGTTAATTAAATTTGTCGGTTTTAATAATACGGACGAATACGGCAATAAGCGAGCTTATACATTTATAATAACGTTTCCCGATATCATAAATGTAATGATTAACGTAAATATACCGAAACTTGTTTTTGTATTTAATTATACGGACGAATCCATTATTATACGCCGTAATACGCGTTTTGATTAAATTATTAACGTAAAAAACGCCTATTATACGAATATAAATTGGATTAAAATTATAGTAATATAAGCGATAATTTCGGTTATAATGAAATGCTTAAACGAAATATTTCGTTTCTTTATAATAAAAATATTAAAATAATAAATAAGTTGTTGCATGCATTTACGTTAAAAAACGTTACTTTATAAGACATTTAAAAAGCAATTAACGGTTTAGGCGATTTATGGAAGAATTATGTAAAGCTTTATCGGTACGAATATATTATAAGCTTTATTAAATTTTATAATGATCCTAAAATTTATACGAAAAACGGAATTATTATATCGGTTACGAATAAATTATTGGCAGATAAAATTCGTGATATGCTTAAGAAATTCGATATTTGGAAAAACAAAGGAATTATTCTTATGCCGGAAAAAGAAATGATACGTATGGATTTCGTTAAAGAATAATAGAAACAGGGTATTCGTATACGTTTATACCGATTAAGCAAGAAAAACAAAGAATTTTTAAATAAATTATTCGATAATATGTATAAAATAAAACGTTTGGATTAAATAAAGGAATTTATATTATTCGGTTGTTTCGTTTTCGTTATTTGAAAGATAATAAACGGAATTAAAAAAGGAAAAATAATGATTAACTTTAGGGCCTTAAACGATATCGTAATTTCCGACGTATATTCCATGTTATGTTAAAAAAACATTTTGTTATTTGTATTTGAAAAGGCATATATTATAATTTTCGACGCTTTAGCATTTTTTTATTAATTATTAATATATCCAAAATATCGCAATAAAATGGTTATTATATTATCAAAAGGATTCGAAATATTTAACGTAGTTTTAATGGGTTTTCGAAATAATTTACCGTTCGTTTAACGCTTTATAAATTAAAGACTTTACGAATATAAAGATTTTTGCCGAATATATATAAATAATATTACGATAACGAATAATTTAAAAAACGAACATTTGTAATATTTGGATATTATATTATTCTTATTCGAAAATATTGGTTTTTTATTAAATTTAAAAAAGTCTTTTAACGGATACGACTTTATACGTTTATTAGGACTTAAAATTAATAAATTCGAAATAGTTATTAATAAAAAAAGACTTAAAGCCATTATAAAAATCGAATTTCCAAAGATATTAAAAGATTTCGAAATATATATTGGAATAACCATTTGGTTTAGGAAATATATATTATGGTATTAATAAAAAACAAAGCCGCTATAAAAAAGAAAAATAAATATATTTGCTAAAAAAAAGAAATCCGGTAAATTGCTTAAGTTTATAATAACGCAAAAAAAGATATGGACGTTTAATAAAAAATTTAAATTAATAAAAGCAAAAAAAGAAAGTTTTTAATTGCTATAAAATATTTTGAAATAAGGAATATATTTTATTTACTGGAATTCAAAACGAAAGACGTTTATTAAGTTGGACGCTTTTAAATAACGAGGTTTCGGAGTTATGGTTTTTTATTTAAAAACGTCGTAAATTAAAGGTTTCATATTTTTAAACGATATCGAAGTTATTTTATATTTTAGCAAAATATTAATAAAGGCAAAACGTAAATACGAGGCTACGGAACTTAAAATTGCCGGTTTCGTATGAATATGTCGTTAATTGCGTTTTTAAATATAATTTTATATAAAGAATATAATTATTTTAACGGACCATAAAGCTACAAAACAATAATAATATAAAGAAATTTCAATTTAATAAACGCAATTAAAAATAATCCGTAATTAATTATAACGTTAACGTATTTTAAATAATTTAAATTAAACGTTAAATATATTTCCGGAAAAATAAACCTAATTCCGGACGCTTTATTTAAATTACCGGCTAAAAATATTTCCGCCGATAAAAAAAAAACGGCCGAAAAAGAAAAAAATACGTTTGACGACATTATTAACGAATTTAATTATATATATATAAAATTCGCTATGTTTTTCGATTTTAGGATTAAGTTATTAAACGGATATAAAAAAAATAATAAATTAATTAAAATATTTTAATACCTAAAGAACCGTAAAAACAGAGAAATAATTAAAATCGAAAAACGATTGCTTAAAGCATTAAAGAAAGAATAAAACGAATTAAATGCGAAGTTCGAATAATTGCGAGATTTAAAGTTTTTCGATATAAAAGGAATGCGTTTTATGATAAAAAACGATTTGCTTTATAATGTATCCTTTAAAAGAATTAAGCGTTTGGTTATATTAAATAGTTATTACGAAAACATTTTACGAATGGTATACGATTAAAAGCATTATTTTGGTACAGTTCGTATGGCGCAAAATTTGGAAAGGCTATATATTCGAAGTTTTATACGAAAGATTAGGAATTATTGTCGGTTTTGTTCCGAATGTATTAAAAACAAAACGAACCGAAATATGTTTTTTGGTTTATTAAAACCTATTATTTCGAATTTAATACTATATTATTGCGTTTCGTAGGATTTTATTATTGGATTATTTAAAATATTAGCGATAAATACCTTTTGGAAAATGCCAGAATACGAAATATATAACGCATTAATGGTAATAATTTATAAATTCTTTAAAAAAATAATATTAATTTTAAAATATTTAACTTATATAGCAAAAAAATGGGCTATAATTACGTTAAAAATCTTGTAATTATATAATTAAGAACTACCAAAACGGGCCATATTTAATAGAAACCTAAAGTTTACGTTTAAATTTTGGTAAATTATTTTTATACGGATAGGAATAATGCTAAATTTTATTATAGCGTTTTATTTTTAAAAAACCGGCCAAATAAAAAAACGGAACCAAAATATCGAAATCGTAATTAATTATTATATAACGATATTCGAAAAACCGTAAGTCGTTATTATATTAACGTTATAGCATAATATAAATAATTCAAAATCGGAAATGCTGGAACGATTATTAAACGAAGTTATATTCGGTTTTAAGTCATTATTTCTATTGTTTATTTTTAAGGTACCGCAAAATTTTATCGATTTCGAAACCGTTAAATAGCTATATTAACGGGATATATAAGTCGTTATGAATTTTGTAATAGCTAATAGCAAGTTCCGATACGACAAAAAGCATATTCCGTTAAAATTTAACGTAAGAAACGAAATATATTTAAAGCTATACGAAAAATATAAACTATTAGGAAATCCGCTTAAAAAATGGTTAAAATAGCGAATTAATTTTTTAATAATAATTAAAAGAATTAAAAACTTGGCATACGAATTTAGTTTTTTTAAATATTAAAAGATACATAAAGTTATATTAATAGCACATTTTAATAAAGAATTAAGTTATAAGGATTTATGGTACCGAAAACGGCTATTGCTAGGATAAGTTATAATTAAAAGAAACGACGACGATTGGGTATTATACGAAATAAAAACATTATTTAAAAGACGTATTAATAAATAAGGAAAACTTATTATCGAATACCTCGTAAAATAAAAAGAATAAACGTTATAATGGAACGAATGATATTTTCGATAGCTATTTATGCAAAACGCGGTAAAATTGATTTATAAATTCGATCGGAAATATAAAATAATAATAAACGAATTATAGCTAAAAGCAAAAAACATTATTCCGTTAAATATATCGATAGCCATAAAAGCTAACGAATAAAAATTAATATAAGTAATCCTAAAAATTAATATAAAGGTATAAATTTTAAATATACCGCTAATATAATAATTACCGTTTTCGGAATAATATTAAAATTATATATATTTAAGTATAAGAAACGCGTAACTTTTTTTTATTTTATTTATAACCTAATTATATGCATATATAAAGTTATAATTGGACTAATATTAATAAAATACAAAATTATTTTACGTAATTATTATAAATACAGTAACAATATGGCGAATGCAAATATAAATGCAAAGTTTTTTCTAAATAAGCAGTTTTTTTACGAAAAATTTAATCTATTGCTTATAAACGAAATGAAAAACCGAACGAAAATATTCGAAATTAAATAAGTTACGCTTAAAAAGTTTATATTCGCTTTATTTGTTAAAAACGAAATGATTTTTAATAAGTATAAAAAGATATCCGATAGAAATACGAAAATAATAAAAGGATTTGCAAATACGGAGAATTATTAAAAAAAGGTATTAGCAATGCATATGCCGTTAAACGATATAGATTTCGATTATATAATCGAGAGATTAGGGCGAATTAATTTAAAGATATAGCCAGTAAATTCGAGAATATAACAAGACATTATGAAAACCTTAGGAATAATTATCGAAAAAAAATACGCGAATGGATAAAAAAATAACGCAGATTATAAAAAAAAGCTGCTAACGCAAGAAGTTTTAAAGGCATTTAAAATTTACGAAAATGGCAACGGATTTGATTATTGGCCGTAAAAATTTTTATTACGGCTTTAATAAGTAAGCATTAAATGGTATATCATTTTAAAGAACAAAAAATGCATTTTAATTTATTAAAAAAAATATTGCGATAATTATGGCATAATTTACGTTAAATTTATCGAAATATAAGGCAAAAAAAAAAAGTCTAAAGATAAAAATAAAACCTTATAAAAAGCCATACCTAAATTTAAGGCATTAATACCTAAGCCTAAAATATTAATACCATAAGGCTCGCCGACGTAATTAAATTTGCTTATTTAAATATAAACAATTAATTAAAAACTAAAAAATAAATATTTATAAGTTATTAACGATATAAATAATACGGATAATTTCTGGGATTTATATAAAACAAATTTATATTTAATCGAAAAGATTCCCGAATATATTAATATCGAAAGAATAATTAACATAATCGAACAAAATATTATGACATTAAAAAAAGCTTTCGACGAATAAATTAAATATATAAACCGATAATTTAAATTATACGTCCGGGCAGTATAATTTAAAACGTTACTAAACGATATTTTAACCGGAAGAATTAAGGACGTTATTTAAAAAACTTTAAGGTTTATAATTAAATCCGACTTAATTAAAAAGGATTTAAAAAATACGTTAAAAAGGCGGAACTAAATAAATATATTAAGAAATCGAATTTATTAATTGCGATCGATGAAATATTAATCCGATAAATAAACGACAATACGACGGCAATAAAAACAATAATTAAAATAATAATAAATAACTTTAATATAATTATAATATTAATAATTAAAATAAACGAAATGCAAAAATAATTAAATTTATTAACAATTTTTATTAAGTTATTATCAGGAGATTATTGGTTTTTAATTAAATTTCCAAGATTATTTAGAAATATAATGTTTATATTATTATTATAATCTTTATTGGAATAGTAATAATTATTTATACCGTTATTTAAATCCGAGTTTATATTTATTTAATAAATATAATATGCTTAATAAATACCGAATAAGCCATTATTACAGTAACGAAGATTTATAATTTTTTTGTTTTTAATTAAGCCATAATTATAGCTTATGTTTAAAACGCAAATACCGACTAATAAAAGAAAAAAGTCGTTTTTTTTAATAGGATTAAATAGTTCCATTCCGACAAAAAGACTTTTGTTTAAGAAAAAATTAGCAGAGCAGCAGTAAATAGCAATTAACGGGACGTTAACGTTTTTTACATAAGAGGAGCAAGTTATTATAAAAAGATTTAGTCGTACCTTTTAGCTAAAGGATGTTTTTAATTAAAAGATAAGTGGCCTGTTTTTATTATTATCTTAGTAATTATCTTTAGTTATAGCATTAATTAGTTTTTCCTAAAAGAATCATTATCGTTTTTTACTTAAAGTTTATTCTTACGGGTTATTCAAAAAAACATATATACGTCTGTTAATTAGGAAAGATAGGAAGGTCCTGTTTTAGGCCTTATGTGCCTGCTTTTTCCTAACATTTGCATCCCCCCAAAAGAGACGTAGACGTCCCGTTTATTAAAGCTATTGTTTTTCCAGCAATTCTGTTCTTCCAGCAATTCTGTTTTTTCAGCAATTCTGTTTTTTCAGTAATTCCCAAGCTGTTCGTTTTTCCGTTCGTCGGTCCGTCTTTGGTAGGTCTTTTGGGTGGTAATTTTTGCCAGATATGTATGGTCCGGCTTCGGAAAAAAGGGTGTTTATGGATATATATGGTTCTAGGCAATTGGATTTTGCGTATTCCAGAATTTAAAGACGTAAGGAAACGTCGTTTTTAGTGGTAGGACGTATTTTAACAGTGTCTTTAACGTCGTTTTCGTTTGGAGACAGTGGTTAATATTTAACCGTATAATCCGGTCTTTGTTTTTATCCCTAATAGCGGACCGTCGTCTCGAACGTTGTCCGTCTATTGGGCTTGTCTTTTATAGGACCTTTAGGACGTAGGTCTTTGGTTGTCTTCCGTTTATTCGAATAATTTCCGACCGTAGGAGTCTTTTCCGGAAGACGTCGTCTTCGATTGGAGGTATGGCAATGGGCGGGGGTCTTTAGAAGCTGGGCCGGAACTAACGCATACCAGACAATATAGGCATTCGAAAGCCGGAACTGCAGTGTTTATAGTGGCATAGTAGGGACAATTGTCTTCGGAAAAAAAAAAAAAAAAAAGGGGGTATGGTTATGGTTATGGTGGCCCTTTGGATCGGTGCAGGAAATGCTACCAGATTGTTAGGTGAAGTTAGGATGTTGTATTCTTTAGGACGACGTCCTTTGGACGGCTGTCCAAAAGGACGTATATACGTCTGCTAGTTAGGAAAGACAGGAAGGTCCTGTCCCAGGCCTTATGTGCCTGCTTTTTCCTAACACTTTTTATAGGTTATATATTTCGATATATATAAAATAAAACCGATGGATATTATAGGATATAAATATTCCGTTATATTAATTAATAGGCATATCGGTTTTAAATAAATTAAATTTACCCGTAAAAAGAAACAAATTTATCGTTTAATTTAAAAATAAATAATTAAAGCTAAACGTTAAGACGTATATAGAATTCAAATTTTTTAATTCGATAAAAAATAAGAATTCATCGGTATTAATAATAACATAAACGAATTCTTAAATTAAAGAAATATATAATAACAAAAAACAATTTCCTATATATCGAAATAAAACGCATACGGAAAAAATAAAATAAAGCTTATTATTATTCCTTTCCGTTTAGCAATAAATTAACCCGGATTATTTTATTTTTTATGGCCGTATATCGAAAGATATATTATAAAACTAATAAATATGTTTTTATTTTGTTATAATAAAGGTAATAAATGCTTTTAAACTAAATTAATTCGAAGCTTAAATATTTCCATATAAAAAAAACTTAACGACTTATTTACCTTTAAAACTTAAGGATTTTTCGGTTATATATACGATAAAGAAATTATGCAAAATTACAAAATAGCTTTACGAATTTTTAAAATATATTTAATCGGATACGTTAATATTAAAATAAGGATTTATAAGGTTTACGTTTTGGATAAATATATTATTATTTATGTCCGTAATATACGTTTTATTAAAAAAAATACTAAACAAAAGGGCTAATGCTAATAAAAGCATATAATACGTTATCGAATTCGTTAATCCGAAACCCGAAAACGAAATATCCTAATCGGAAACGATAATATAATATAACTTAAGCGTAACGGAAAATCTTATTACGAAACGAAAACATATCGAAACGAAGGTTATAACTTTTTAATAACGCATTAAAACCCTTTTAAAAAAACATAACGAAAACGATTTCGAATATAAAATAAGCGGCAAGCAATTTCATTCGTTGCCCGAATTTCTTATTTTAAAGCAATAATTATTAAAAAAAAAATAAAGTAAAAAAAAATTACCAAAAACAAAATAATAATTATATTTAAAATAAAAAACATTAAAATAACGAAAATTATATTTCCGGTTATACCGAATAATCCTTTTAAGTTTAGGAATAAAAAAAATCCGATAATTCCGAAAAAAAAATACTTCGAAAAAGCAATCGAAAACCTTAAAAAAAATACCCCTTCGATAATAAAGCATTAAATCCCGTTTTGGATTTAATTACGGTAAGTAATATATAGGAAAAACCCATTATTTAAAGGTTTATTCGTAATAAGAATAAAAAAACAAATTATAAAACCCTTTTTAACGCGCGTTTTAAATCGATACCGTTAAAGCTTTTCCTTTTAATATTTTATTCGCCCTTTATACGAATAAAGAAGAAATCGTTTTATAAGACCCGTAATAAATTTATCCGAACATTAACGAAATACGCTTTATTTATATTAAATATAAAAATAATAATGATATTAAAATTTGCCAGAATAATAAAAAAAAGCAAAAAGAAATCCTATTTTTTAAAAGCAATAACAACCGGCCTTTAAAATATAATATAATAATTTAATAAAAAGGGATATATTTAATTTAATCCCTTTTTCCTTTAAGGCTAAAGCTTTATCGTTGAAATAAATAACGGATTAACGGTTTAATGCTAATAATAAGTAAATTCGAAATCGAATCCGATTAATGGTTTGCGGAAATTTCGAAATAAAGGAAAATTATATAATATAAAATGTATATTCGGCTATTGCCGACGTTATATTTATTAGGATTTTCTTTATCCTTATGGCTATTTTTAATTTAAAAAGTTAATTTTACGATATAAAAACAGCTTTCCTTAATGCTGTTCCTTTTAAAGGTTACGATATATACGTTTATTAATCGAAAAGATATAATAACGAATCGAATAAAATCTAAAGATTTAAGCAAGCGTTATACGGCTTACGAAAGGCCTTTATTTAATAATATCGTGCTTTTACGAAAGTCCTAAAGAAAATCGGATTTAAGCCGATAATATAAAACCTTTATTTATTTAAATACGAAACAACAAAAAAGCTTTTTTTAATATATATTAACGATATTTTCGTTATAGGCAAAACAATTGCCGAATATTACCGAATTCGGAATAAATTATAAGCGTTTTTTTAATTAAAGAACTTAAGGAAAATTACGAAGTTCTTCGAATATATCGTTAAACGTAATAGGCGCTTACGAAAAGTTTTCCTTATTTAAGAAAATTATATTCGGAAAATAATTAATAAATATAAAAAGTAATTAAAAAAAATTAAAACCTCTTAACGGCTCGAATTAATAATTCCCGTTATTTAAATTCCCTTTTTTATTTAAGTAACGGCAATATATTAAAAAAATAAATTTATTTAATTACTTTTTAATAAATAGCCGCTTAAATATTTTTTTTATAATAAACAAGCTGTATAAATCGAATTCGAAATCGGAAAACGTTTATCGAAATTTATTAAACCATTTTTGGCATTATTTTAATATAATAATTAAATTCGAAATAACTTTAAAAAGTAATTATAAAATTACGGATTTAATAATAAGGATTTTCGTTAACGTTGTTTTTTACGATAATCTGGAATTCCGTTTTTTTACCGGCGCCCATATAATTTTATTCGCCGAAAAGCCGATATATTAAAAAACGAAAAAATAATCGATAATTATATTTAATAATATTAAAACGGAATTTATTAATTTTATTTTTATCGAAATAAATAGCATTTGGATTAATTTTATATTAATCGAATTAGAATATTCCTAATAAAAGCCTTATATTATATTTACGGATTCGAAAAACGCAATAGTAATAGCATTAAATCCGTTAAATATAATAAAAACGCAATACGTAAATGCCCGATATAAATGAATTATTAATAAAATCGAAAAGGGCTTTTTTCGATTGCTTTATATCGAAACGAACGATATAATTGCAAACGGCCTTATAAAGGCCTTTTAAACGGAAAGATATAAGCAATTTATATAATAAATGAAATTAAACCCATATTAATAAAATTAAAACGATTATATAAATAATCGTTAATCGGCCATAATCTTTATTTCGACGCGATATATTATAACGACGTAAAATAACAAATTAAAAATTCTTATATTTCGAAAAGTATCGTATATTTAAATGAAACAATATTAGTTAATTTTTAGATTTAATATAAAGAAGGTATTAAAAACGGCTTCGTTTCCTAAAGGCGTTTAAGGGGCTATATTACGTGGCTAATGCCCTAATGGCATTACTTATACCTAAGCAACCGCCTTTTAGCACTCCATCTGCTAAGATTCCTTTAAATCTACATCATTAGTTTCTTTCTTATACTCATTCCGCCTAAGATCGGCCCATTCACTTACGTTCATTCCGGTCGCCAAGTTTTACATAACCTATATAAACGTACTAATATATATACTTCCAAATACCATATAAAATGTATGATATTTAAATATATATATCTTTTAAATAATATTATCGTTTATATTAATTACTGGAAACCCTTAAAATTAAGTAATAATTGCAAATATATTAAGAAGTAATCCATTTATAGCAATCTCTTTTAAAATTATATTTAAAAGTTAAAATAATAAATACATTTATTAAGCGTTTTTTTATCCGGCCGCATTTTATTAAGATAAAGAAAATCCATCGCGTTTTTCATTACGAAATCGGCATTTTCGTAATCCTTTTTTTTAATAGGGTTTAAAGCAAAACTAATAAAGCTACATAAATTCGCCGCAATTATTTCGTTTCGGATTTCATTTATTGTTTATAAGCGCCCGTATATTTTCTTATTGGCCTTTTCGAATTGCTTTTTTATTATGGCTCGATATTTAGCTTATAAATTTATACGTATGTATTAGCAGCATTCCTGCGGTATTATCTTAATAAAATACGTATTAACAAATAAAAGGCCGCCGAAAACGAAAGCATTTAAAATAAAAGCAGAAACGGAAATATTTAATATTAAAGCTACGGCCGGAACAAAAAGTAATATTAAATTATAGCCAGCAATTAATATATAATTAATAAAAGCCTTTATATTTATTACGAATAATATATTTACGATAGCAAAACTTATTTTGCTTATTATATAAGTAGCCAGCATAATTTCCGTTTATATTTATAACGCATTCGTTTTAAAGGTTTTTCCTTTCGGCATAACGGCCGTATCTTTATTACATGGCAATACCGGATATTTGTAATAAAGCCGTTTGAATGTTACGATTATTGCTTAAAGCAATTAAAGGAAAATTAAATTTTCCCGTAATTCGGATGGGCTTATAGCGAAGCAATTGTCGAACCGAAAGGTTTAATAAAAAAGTTAAGAATAACGTAATTGGCTTTATAATATATCGCCGGCGGACATTTTTATAAGCTACTTTTATAATTTCTTATATTATAAAAAGAGTTATATATTATTAATATACGTACGATAAAAATAAATAAATAACGAATTATATACCTTCGGATTAGGGCCGGAAACGGAATTTAGGCCTTACGGCGAACTTTCTTTTGCGGCGCAAAGGGGAATTAGGAATTTCGTACGGGTTTTGGAATCCGAAAAAATAACAGCAGGCGGCATAATAGCGGTAATTATTATTGCTTTTGTTGTTATTATTATTTCTATTCTTATTATTGTTGCTATTGCTTTTTTTTTTAAAAAAAAAAGGAAAAGAAAAAACGGCAAAAGGTTATTTAAACGTTTTTATTATAGCCTATATACCGAATTACCTAATAAATATGCTATAATACATTTATATAACCTAATAGTTTATGTTTAAATTAAATAAGCATATTATAATACGCCTATTAATTATATTCCTAATTATTTTGTTAGCTTATTATTTATATACGTATTATATATAATACTTATATTTAATATGCTTATTAACTATTTAATCGATTAAGCGTATTATAGTATTTATATTTAGTATGCCCGTTAATTGCCTAGTTAATTAGGCGTATTATAGCATTTCTATTTAAATATGCCAGCCTAATTAATAAGGCTGACATATTTAAATAGGAATATAACGGGTTATTTAATTAATTAGGCGTATTATAATATTCCTATTTAAATATGCCAGCCTAATTAATAAAGCTAGCATATTTAAATAAGGATGTTATAATACGCTTATATAATTTGCTTATTAGTTACTTAATTAAATAAACGTATTATAATACGTTTATTTATTACGGGCCATTATTATAAAACTAAATAGGCGTATTATAATACGCCTATTAGCCCAAATAACCTAAACCTTTACTTAATTAAAAAGATTAACATAATTATTTTCCTTTTCCGCTTTATCTTGCGTTATATAATTTTGCCATTAATAACGCCGATTCTTTGATTTTATAATTGTTATAATTAAATGCAGGCTTTTTTTAGAAATTGTTATAGCAAAAACAATTTAAATGCGATTTATCTCTTTATTTATAAGCAAAATAACGCCATTTTTATAACTAAAAAAATATTAAATCCTAACGAACTTATAACGTAATCATATATGCGTTAAACTTCGAGTTTAATTCTTAATTTTAATGGCATTTTCAGTCGTTATGCGTTAAAAAGCCGTTTTTTTAATTGCTTATAAAGCCGTTTGCAAAGTTTCCGCCTAAGTTATTTCCTTTTTTTCGTATGCCTTTTCGTTTGTTATATAAACGATTTTTATAATCCGATTTATTTCGAATGGTTTTTCGGATATTTATACAAAGCCTAAAGATTCGAACGATTCGCGAAATTCTTTTTCGAAAGAAAAAAATAAACTCTCGTTTTCTTTAAATTCCTTTAAGCTTAAGCCGTAACGGGCGGCTGTATTATTAAGTTTAACCCTTTTAATTAAAAAAAACGCAATCCATGTTTATAAATTTATCCCTTAATTTACGTTAAATATTTCATAAAGCATTTAATTTTATACGACTATTAGGTTTAAAATCGATAAATTTATTACGTTATTAAATTTCGGCCTATACGAAATACGAAACGAATTAATTTATTTTTTTATCCGTATAAGTAATTTATAACGAAAAAGATCCATTTTATATAAAAGAAATAGGAACCCTTTTATTCCAATATAATCGATTTTATACGCGGGTCTTTTACGTTTATAACGAAACATTTTCGGCGGTATTTTAATTTTTTTTTTACTTAATAGCTTTACGGTTGGCCTTTTATTTAACCTTACGTTAGCGTTAAATATTCGCGTTTACGTTTCGAAATCGAATATTACCAAGCTTAATCGGGCCGATTTTTAATACGAGCTTATTTTAAATGAATCGAATCTGCCTTTTTATAAGGTTTTTACGTAACCGGATAAATTCGTCGGACGAAGTATAATTATTAATGGCTATAGCTTATGCCGTTTTTTTATATTTCGATTATACCTTATTAATAATTGAAATAACCGATAGTTTCGATATAATAAATGCATCCGTTACGATATCGAATGTATTTAAAATATTAACGCATCATATATACGTTTAAAAAAAACGTAAGTGCTTTAAATTAAATTCGGGGCCGAATAAGAATCGAAAGCTAAAAGGGCTTAATTATTAGAATATATGATTCGGTTACGGCATTATTGCCATTTTTATCGTCGGTATCGGCATTGGCATCGTCGGTATTGGTATCGGCCTCGGCTTTATCGTCGGTCGTTATAAATAAATCTTTATTTTTTTTATTTTTTTTATTATTCATATTAACGTATTTACGCCGGTTTATTAGCGGAACGTTAGCGGAAACCGACGAAATGGAATCGCCTATTATATTTAAAACAACTTTCGAATTAAAGGAATATAATTCGTAATTTCTTTATGCTTTTTGGATTATGTTTTTTTTAAAGACCATAATTCGAATTTTTTGGTATCCATCGAAAAAATCGTTTTTGTTATATACGTAAGCGCTAAATCGAATATTACAAAGTTAATTTTATTAATAATAGCGCTTTAAAAAGGCATATATATTTATATTTAAAGGTTGCATTTTATAAATTAAATAAATAAAAAAAGGGAAAACAATAATTTTATATTTATTGCAACGCCGAATAAATTCCTTTATAAAATAATTGCCATAACCATTTAAAAGCAATAACCTTTTTTGTTTCGGATTTTTAAAGCGTATAAATCGATAAAAATAATTTAGCCATTTTAACGCAATTATATTTTCGGTTTATTCGTTTATATTTATCGTAATTACTGTATTATTTTTAAAATTGTTATTAATTTATTTTTTAAATATGTTTACGTTTTTAAAGATAATAAATGGAACAATCGTTATATTTATAATTAATACGTTTTTTATAACAGTAATAAGCTTTTTCGTATTAAGATCCGGTAATACGGAATCGTTTATATCCGTATACGTTTATATTTAAAAATCATTTAAATATCCGATTCGAAAATTAGTTTTATCCGCATTTTATTCGAAGTTAGGACCAATATGGTTTTTTATTTTGCATTAAATGTATGTATTATATTATTGCTTCATTTCCGTACGGTTATTAACGATTCGACGCGCAATAAACCTCGGCCGTATTCGAACGTAACGGAATTTTAAATTGGTTTAAAAATAACGGCGTATTACGATAGCCACAAGTGCAATATTACATACAGCCAGAATGTACATATAAAAAGATAAGAATAAGGAACAGGACAAATGAATCCAGCACTAAAACCGCAGCACCTATTAAAGCAATAGTTTTCCTGTTTCTGCTGTTTTAATTCCTTCCTTTTCTTTTTTCTTTAGCTTAGAATTTTATATAGCTAATGGAATTCGGATTTACGAAACGAAGCCATAATAGCCCGTAATATAATTCTAAGCTTATTTCTTTATTTAAAAAGGTCTATATAATATTTTATATCCGAAAAGAATAATTACAAATTAAGGCTATAACTTAAAGCGCATTAAGGATTATCTTAAATACCCCATTAAAAATTAATAGGCGGAAATTACCGAAATACGAATTAATAAATCCGATTTCCATAATGATGCAATTACCCGAAAAAACGGCTAAAGCCGTTTTATAAACGCGTAAAGAAATGCGATTCCATATATTTATTTTTATTCGAAATATTCATTTAGGATTTAATAAAATACCGAAAATACGATTATAACGACGATTGGATTATATAAAAATTGCCCCTTTTATTTCGAAAGAAACCGTTATTTATGGCGAAAAAAAAAATAAATACGAAATTATTAAATAATTCATTTATTATAAACTTAAAAGCGCGGCTGCCGAAAACGATATAAAAAGGTTTACTATTATGTTTGAAAATAATGAATTTTACGAAAACCTATTCGATAAATTCGAAAAATTGGCTATTATTTATAGCAAAAAAAAAGGCGAAACGGGTTTTCTTTTACTGCCTTAATTAAAGCTAAAAAGTTTGCCTTTTTTAGCATTAATAAAATCCTAATTTTAATAACGTTTAAGAACCTTTATGAAAAAAATCCAAAGGCCCTTTATTAAGAAATAAAAATACGTATTTTAATAACAATGGCTATTTAATTATAAGTCGAAAAAATAATCGAATTCGTTATAAAGTTAAATCGATTTATTCGAATTTTTTTCCGTTAAGCATATTATTTTAATAAACTTACGAAAAGCGAATTAATTTTTTATAATGCCGAGAAAAACATTAATTTTAATAAAAATATTTAATTATTAATTAATTAATTAAAAAAGCAAGTTTATAATATGCTAAATAAAAATAAAGAAATTAATGTCTTAAAAAAACGCCTATACGATATTAGCTTATTTATCGGAAGTTTTAATGCCTTAAGCATTAAAAAAAATAATAAACTAAACGTTTCCGATTTTTATGCCAACGAAAAACAAAATAAAGTGAATTTCGAAAATTAATATTAGCAGATGCAAAATCGTCTTAAAATAAACGTTAATCATTTTGCCGATAACGAAACAAAGCTTGCAAAAATTAAGTCCTATTTAAAGGGCACTGTTATAAAAAATACCCTATTTTATTTCCGTTTTATTTATTTCGATTAGATTATTATTTCCGAAAACCTTATGAAGTATTTTTGGATTAAATATAATAATTCCAATTGACTGGAAAAATTTAAAGCCGAATTCCGTCGTTTAAGACTTAATAACTTTACCGATTTCTTTACTTTTAAAAATAATTTCGTACGATTAATTAAAAAGTATTATAAGCTTAAGAAATCCTGGAAATTCGAGTTTCGTAAAAAACTTTCCATTCGTATTCGAATCGCCTTAATTAATTATTACTTAAACGATTCTGTTCCGTTTAATAAGTACGTTCGTTTTATAACTGAAATGGAATTATTTTATAAACAAAAATAACTAAATAAAACCGAACGAAATGCTTAACGATTATATTACAAAGGTTACGGAGGATTTAATAAAAGCGGTAATACTTAAGTAATTAACGGAAATCCAGATATTAATAATGGTAATAATCGTAATTAACGCTTTATTTCCAAATAAGTCCGTTAATATGTATTTAAGGGAAAATGCTTCATTTGTACCGAAAAGGGATATACCTTTCGCGAATGCCTTAAGAATTCTAACCGCGGTTTAACCCTTTAAAAACGTAAAGCGAAAATTAATAATATCGTCGATCGTTATATTAAGCCGGAGTTTAATTTGCGTAAATTAATTTAAAACATTAATAAATCGGAAAAATAATTACCCTGGAATATATGGATTTTTTTTTAGGGAAATTATTACGAGGGAATATCGGAATTGAAATATTATTTGATTTTTTATAATAAATCCTTAAAAAAAAACCTTTGTTTTTTATTAATACCGTAGCTTATAATGGATTATTATTAACCATTAAATTTTCTTTTAGCGATATGAAAGCAAATGGCTTTTTATTTATTAATATAAATTTTATAAAGAAAATATTAAAACGATTTTAAGCATTATTTATTACAGGTTTTACGCTTTATCGCATAAAAGGATTTAATAAATAAGCCATTTAACTAATCGATATTTTTATTTTCTTGAATTTTCGAATTTACGGACGAAAATTTAACCGAATACCCTTTATGGTTTTGGATATAAAATACGATGTTATTATTAAAAAAACATGGTTCGAACAATACGAAATAATAATCGACCCAACAAACCGTAAGCTTTTATTTTTTAACGAATAATTAATTAAGTCCACTTACGATATTGCCATAAATAACGTTATCGAACCGATGCTTAATACCGAAAGCAAATTCCAGGTTAAAATATACCGGCATTAAAAATTAATGAATAAAAAAAATAAAAAATGCGAAAATGAAAAAAAAACGGTTCGTTTCGCGAAAGACCCTTTTTAAACGATGGAATTTACCGAACGCAAAAGTAAGGCCGAAATTTTAAAACAAATGGAAAAAAAACTTAAAGACTTAGAAAAGATATAATTTGTTTCTTTTATTTCGAAACGCGATTATTTTCTATTACTTAAGCCCATATATTTCCGAATTATATAAAATAATATTGGTCATTAAAAAAAGACTTCCATATTACGATAATTCCTTAAAATACGTAAGATAAAAAGACAGTTTAATTCGATAAACGAAAATAACTTTATTTCCGAAAAAAAGGAAAACTTTAAAAATGTATATCCGGAAAGAAATGCATAAGAACCTTATATCCTTCGGAAAGGATTTTGCTGATATAAATATCGCTTACCGGATATAGCTATAATTAAAGCAATAGCCTTTTAACATTTTACGAAAAATCCCGAAATAAAAGCAAGTATTATTATAATTACTTTATATAAAATTAACAAAATTATCGAAGATAAATACAATTAAGCCTTAATGCCTCGTAATAAAAAAGAGCTTAAAAACCGAATGGTTAATATAATATTAAAGACTTATTACGAATATTTAAATATATTTAATAAAACAAAATCGAATAATTTATTACTTTTTCGAAATAAACCTTAGGATAAAATAAATTACAAAATAAAGATTAAAGGAAATCCTAAAAACTTAAAATTTAGCCTTTTATATAAAATGTCCCTTAAAAAATTGGAAACTTATCGAAAGTATTTAATTAATAATATCCAAAAAGGCTTTATCGTTTTAAACGGCATTCCATGGATTGTATCCGTTTTAATAACTTCAAAGCTTAAAGAAGAATTATAATTTTATATAAATTTTCGTAAATTAAACGCCCTTATTATTAAAAATCGATATTTGTTACTTTTAATTAAGAAAACCTTAATTCGAATTTTAAAAGCAAAGATTTTTACCAAAATAAATATCCGATAAGCCTTTTATTATATACGTATCCGACCCGAAAACGAAAACCTAATTATATTTAAAACAAGATATGAAATATATAAATATAAAGTGCTTTCTTTTAATTTAATTAACGGTTTTGTTATTTTTAACGGTTTATTAATAACGCGTTATTCGATTATTTGGATAACTTTTATAACGCATATATCGATAATATCCTAATATTTTTCGAAAACATAAATAATTACGTTTAATATATTAATAAGGTCTTATAACGTTTCCGTAAAATAAGGTTATAAATTAACTTAAATAAATGCGAATTCCATGTAATAAAAACTAAATTCTTAAGGTTTATTATTGGTATATACGGAATCGCAATGAATTCCGCGAAAACGGCGATATTAAAGGATTAAAAAATCCCGAAAAATCTTAAAGAAATGCAATTCTTTTTAGGATTTCATAACTTTTACCGTAAATTCGTATACGAATATAATCGAATTATACGACCTTTAATAAAGTTAATACGTAAAGATAAAATATTCGATATAACCAAAACAAACCGCATAATCGCCTTTAAAATTTTTAAAAAAAAGTTAATAACGGCATTCATATTGCGATACTTTTTATATAACCTGGAAACTAAAATTGAAACCGATGCCTTAAATGGCGTAATAGCCGGCGTATTCCTATAAAGAACCTTTAAAAAAAAATTAATATCCAATAACCTATTATTTCGAAAACATGCAAGGTACGAAACATAATTACTTAATATACGATAAGGAATTAATAACAATCGTATATGCATTATAAGCTTAACGATTAAAATTAATAGGCCTTTAACGTAAAAAGCCATTTTTAATTATTATCGATTACCGAATTTTTAAATACTTTATTACCAAATAAACATTAAATATAAAATAAGCGGAATAAATAAAAATATTATTTTAATATTACTTTATAATCGAATATCGATTAAGAAAAGATAATGTATTATTTAATATTTCTTTTCCGTAAATCGAAAGACTTTAAGACATAAAAAGAAAAAAAAAATGCATACCGTATTATAGTATTGTTTTAATAAATATCAAAATACGCAAATAAGTTACAAAACAATATAAAAACCAATATAATTTCGATTCATATCGATGCATTATGTCCCTTAAATAAAAACCTCGAATTATTCGACATAACTGGAATGGAATTAATTAATAAGGTTTTAAATGCGAATGTAATATGCCTAAAGCTGGAAATATACCGTAACCGTACGAAGAATATAAAAACCCGTAATTTCTTTATATAAGAAAGGTTAATATTTTGGAAGAATCGTTTAGTAATACCTTTCGTTAATAATTTACGTACGTAATTATTTAAGAAAATATATTATTGCATAATAACAGAATACCTTAAACGTTATAAAATACGGAAGTTAATTTTAAAAAAATATTAATGGCTAAGCTGGGTTATTAATATTATTTAATTCGTAAATAATTACTTATATAAGGCCTTTAAAAATTTTACGGATAAGATTCCAGGTTTATTGCATTTTTTATTTATACTTATAAAACTTTGGAGTTATATCGTTATGAATTTTTATTTCATGCTTATAAATAAGTTTGGAAAAAATAACGTATTCGTTATAATAAATCGTTTAAATAAAAGGTTTTGGAATGTTCTTTATATTAAATCAGCCATCGCCAAAAATGCCGCGATAATATATTATTACGGCCTTTATTATATATACGGAATATTATAAATTATCGTTAATAACCGAAAACCATAATTTACCGCCGATTTTATAAACGAACTATCCAAATTATTCGGTATTAAATAAAAGTTATTTTTAATTGGATATTTCCAAATAATAGGTTAAGCCGAAATTATAAACAAATATATAAACTAACGATTACAAATTTTCATTAATTATTATCAAAATAATTAATCCTTCGTTATATCCGTAATGGATTTTATATAAACGAATTTAACCCATAAATCCATAAAATTGTTTCCTTATAAAATAAAGCTGGAATTTCCAATATTCCAATCCTTTAATTAAAATAAGCAAACCATTAATTTCGAGAATATTTCGGTTAAGAAAAAGCTTAATAAAAAAAAAGCACAACTAATTGCCGATATATTATAAAAATTTCTTATTTCCGCCCGAAAAGCATTTGCAAAGTTATAAAAACGAATATGCATATAAGCTAATAAATACCGCAAAAAACCGGATTTCGGTTTAAAAAATAAGGTATATATTTAAAAAAAAAAGAATATATAAACGGATTAATTAAGCAATAAATTGGATTATCCAATAATAAAAAATCATTACCGAATAATCGAAATGGACGGATATTCTTATAAACTTAATTTATTATCGTTATAAAAAGGTTTTTATATTTTTTACGCAAACCGATTGCGGAAATTCCCGAATATTTCTTTATTAAAACAAATACCCGATAACCTAAACGATAAAAAAATTAATTCCAATAACGAAAAAAAATAAAAAGTCGATTAAGTATTATTATTACGTTTATATTACGAAAAACTGCAATATTATATATAATAAAAAAAATAAAATCCAAATCTTAAATGGTATAATACTAAAGGTTTTAAAAATAATCCGATTATACTACAAAAATACCACGACGAAAACCCGAAACAAGCAGGCCTTCCGGTACGACTTAAAACATAGCGACGAGCCGCTAAATACGATAAATTTAATCCACCCCACGAAAACGATAATACGGCGGCGCCAATTTCCGCAAAAGAACTACACAGGAAAAAGTTTAATGGGACTAAAGGAAAATAACTAATAAAATGGTTAATAAATTACCTTTAAATCAAATTAATAATAGCGACTATAAGAAATACATAACGCTACGTATTTAAGTATTAAGAGCCCGATAATATAATAAAGAAATGCATAAATCCGAAAATACCCCTCCGTTATTTAAAAAGCAGTCGCGATTTAAGCCCCGATTAAATTATTCCTTTTTATAAAAAAAAAGCTTCGAAACGCGGCTTTTTTAAAGGAGAAGGTAATATTACGATAGCCATAAGTACAATATTACATATAGCCAGAATGTACATACAAAAAGATAAGGATAAGGAATAGAACAAGTGGGTCCAGCATTAAAACCGCAGCACTTATTAAAGCAATAGTCTTCCTGCTTTTGCTGTTTTAATTCCTTCCTTTTCTTTCTTTTTTAGCTTAGAATTTTACATAGCTAATGGAATTCGGATTTGCGAAACAAAGCCATAATAGTCCGTAATACGACGTATTCATTAACGATTTATGAATTCGGAATCGTTATTAGTTACGTAATAAAGAATTTCGTTTACGGCGCGTTATATTAAACCTATCGATATATAATAATCCGTTAATATATAACGATAAAACTAAATACGAAACGCCAATTTTTTTAAATCCTGCAATAAGGGTTTTTTATGATTTTAAGTTCGTAAGTAATAGCTATAAAAACGGTTTAGCACTTGTTAATATAAAGCATTCGCTTTTTTAGCAATTACCTTAACGTTAAAATATCGATTATTAATATAATTATTTACGGCTATTTAAATCCGGGCTTCGACGAGGCCGTTAGAATCCTTAATGGCAACGTATAATTAATTATTACGAATAATTTAAAAAAACATATTATAAGCGTTAAGTAAGTAGTATATAATTTAAATGGCTTCGATTAAAATAATTTAATATAAGTATTAAATTTAGCAATTCGGCGAAAACCCTTTAAATTCTTACGTTTTACGAAAGCGTTTAAATAAGTTATTAGGAATTTATATACGGCGTTAAAATTTCTTATAATAATACCAATTATTTTCTTTTATTATATATAAATTTATTAATTTTTAAGAAAACCTTTAATAATATCTTTAAAAACGTTATATACGATTTCGTTGCATTATTCTTAACGTTTAAAACAATTAATTAATTCGAAAATTAACGATTAACAGTATTTAAAACGTTAATTTCCGGCTTTATTTTGAATTAAATCGCTATAGCGTTAGTTAATATATATCCGTATTCGAAGATCAGTTATTAGCATTTGGGTTATTTAAATATGCATTTATTAAAAGATTAACTTATAAAGTAATATATCCCGTTCCATACAAAATAGCAGAAACCGGATATATATAAGCACTAATACGTTTTACATGGTTATATAGGACTTAATGACCGGAATAAACGTAAGTAAATGGGCCGATCTTAGGCGAAATAAGTAGCTGCTTTCTGCTTTGTACCTGCAATAATATAATCATTCCCTAATACAAATCCGGCGAGAAGCTACAATACATAGTATTGTACTGTTACTCGTATAATCATGGGCATTCCCTCCCGTAGCCAAGCCGCTTACCAACATTACAATCCCTATTGGGCACGATGCATCATAGGTAAGGATTCTAGCGCGTCGGTATCCGTCGATAGATAGATCTCGGGGAGGGCGACATGCATACGGCCTGGCATCTGGCCTGGAATACATAGTATTTGGTCTGGAATCTCTGACCTGGAGTCCTACCTTGCTACCTCGGTACCTAGCACGCACAACAATGTTCGGCAGGGAATCATCCCAGTGGGCTAAAAGAGCACCCGGAATCCACACGGCATCGGCTATGGGCGAATTGTATTCCATACGACACACGTGTGATGGACAGATTTGGACTCTAGCTTTGTACCTGCATGTGCCCTCACGATGGCGGGCTCCGGCCTTGGAATCTCCCACAGCAGCACCTGGCAACCCTGCACGCTGGGGCGATGGATGACCCCACCAGCCCACCAGGGCGATCCGCTGCATGAGGTCCAGGGTCCAATCGACGTTATGACGTTGTAATATGCACGATGCGACAGGCAGAGCTGGGCAGAGCAAGAAAAAACCAACGGCGTACGCGACGTTAATGTGTCACATCGAACCATCGCTGCCGTGGCTAGCTGTCCGTGGCTTGAGAATCCGAATTCTCTAGAGGCGGGCGTGACCAATTTTCCTTTTCCCGACATTCGAATATCCAGCCGGTTTGGATGGCCTAACCAGAATATCTCCCGCGCGCCAATCAATGCCTGTGAATCAATCGTGCATGTATGTATTTAAGCTCATCCTTCCAAGGTCTGGTTTCGTGGATCGCGCGGTATGTTGAAATGTTCGAGGTTCCCCACCACTGAGTAACTGCATCGTATCACTTAACCCCGCACTTTCACAGGCCATCCCATACCTGCACAAAAGCTCCTACAGAGCATCCATACATACTATACATACCGTACATACCATTTCTACCAACCATATCTCGAGGGCGAATCCTGACCAGGGGATCTAAGCCCTGATTCAACTACAAAATTCGTGTTCCTGTTCCTGTTCCTATTCCCGTTCTTGTTCCTGCTCCCGTCCCTGTCCCTGCCCCTTTTTAGTTTGTTGCCCCTGCTCGACTATGCCCAGAAGGTAAAGATGGCACCGTCCATTGTCCATCTCCCGGACGGACAGAACTTCACTGTCCAACCCGTGTTTTCTGGCTTGTTCTTCAAGTCCAACGACCTCAACACCCATCCCACCCCATTTCCGGCTGGGTGGACTGTAGTTCTGCATAGCGAGGACAACCCGGACAATGACGATATCGATGGCGCCGCGGAGGGGGACAACAGCAGCGAAGGCGGCCGTTCTGCTGCCAGAGGGAACCATATTCACAAGTACAGCAAGCCCACCTTGCAGAATGACACTGTCTTCATCTCGTCCATCTCGAACCCCTCGAGCAGCGACTACAGACCCCCCGCGAGCGCGTCCCGCCAGATCGCGCTGATGGTGTGGATCACGCTGTACTGGTACTTCCAGCAGCCCGAGCCGGCCCCGTACCTCGAGACCAAGCAGTCGCGGCTCACGCCCGCCGCCGCGAAGCCCAAGGGCGAGTGGCGCATCCGCATCAAGCGCGAGGGGGTGCTGCGCACCCGGAATATGATTCCCAAGCTTGAGCGCATGGGCCTGATCTGCACCATGGAGTCGGCCGTGGGCACCGGCACCGACGAGGGCCACCAGGGCTGGGACCACATGTTCGTCACGAGGAGCATGTTCTGGCAGATCCCCAGCGGCCTGTTCCTCTTCACCCTGCAGCCGATGACGATGGCGCGGGCCACCTCCTCGCACCCCGGGTCGCCCGCCAGCAGTCGGCCGACCTCGCCCATCCGAAGCGAGTCGCCGTACAAGCACCACCACCACCTGCCCTCGACCGGCAGCATGCTCTCCGTGGATGCGCAGTCGTCGAGCGGCGTCGTCGCCGTGCCCGGCCTGCCCATCGGCCCGTACTTCTCCCCGTCGGGCCTGCCGACCTACTACCCGCCGCCCCCGCTCCAGTACACCATCACGCACAACATCCGGCACCCGATCCGGCGCAAGCCGCCGCGCATGGGCGAGATCTTCTACACGCGCTTCGTGCCGAGCGTGGGCAAGTACCTGTCCTTCCGGGTGGCCTCGCTCTCGCCGAAGCCCGTGCCGAACCTCGGCCCCATCACCGCCGACCCGCAGCGCGACACCGCGCACCAGCACCTGTGCATGCTGGACGACACCTCCCTCCTGCAGATGTGGCTGGCGAAGCCGCGCGTCTCGGCCTTCTGGGGCCAGTACCACGCCACGTTCCTGTCCGACGCGCTGCGGTCGCGCCACTCGTTCCCCGTCATCGGCCTGTGGGACGGCGTCCCCTTCGGCTACTTCGAGATCTACTGGGTGAAGGAGGACGCGCTGGGCCGCCACATGGGCATGGGCACCGGCGGCGCGCAGGACTTCGACCGCGGCCTGCACGTCCTGGTCGGCGAGGAGTGGGCCCGCGGCCGCGTCCAGCAGTGGCTGTCTGGCCTCGTCCACTGGTGCTGGCAGGTCGAGAACCGGACTATGAACATCTACCTCGAGCCGCGGGTCGATAACGAGAGGTACGCATCATATACACATACATAATACTTGCTTTTCTTTTTCATGGCTGACTCATTTCGTATCAGACTTATCAAGCACTTGCAGACAGCGGGTTTCTCGAAAGAGCGGGAGATTGCGTTCCCGCACAAGCAGTCCTGTCTGTGCCGTTTACAGAGAGAAGTTTGGGAGGGCCCGGCCTTATGAGATGGGAATGAAAAAGGCCAATTGGGGGGGGGGGGGGGGGGGGGGGGGGGGGGT